>OX352474.1:25436296-25717584 GCA_947093115.1 Brenthis daphne
TATTATAATTGGTGCCCAAACGTTGAACATAATAATTGAATTGAATTGTATTTGTAATCCTAGTTTATCTTTGCCTTCTAACAACTTCTTTTCAATTAAGGTTTTATTATATGTAATTGTGTTGTCTTTTTTGTAGGTCTGAGATTTTCAAAGGATTTACTCCCTATTACTTACATATTACTATTTAATTTACTATAATAGTCTTACTTTACCGACCAATCTGTCTCGTGTCTTCTCCATTGTACGCGACATTAGCGGAGTAATTTGTGTTTAAATAGCACGTCTAAAAAATAATAACACTAAGATGGGTGGATAGATTCGCCTTTGTTGCTTATGTATTTTGCTTAATACATATGTGCATTATCAGCATTATATGTTGAAAGAGAAACATAGCTTACTACCTATATTTTATAAGGAAATTTCTTTCAATATGGGTCGCATCTTCAATAAACTGCAAAATAGTCAACTTTAAAGCCTATAATGCAGCTGGGATCTTCGATTTTATTACATCGTTATACTGCTCGTTACATTTTCTCATGTTGCATTACGGTATTTCCGAGTCTTTGTACTTCTGTCTTTATGAAAACGTAACCGTGTAAAATAATATGGTATTTGTAACTTATATATAACATCAAACAGGTAAACAGGTAAATACTAGCTCCTGTCCCACTCCACTACACAATTATCTCAAAGAATGTTGCCAGGATGACAAACAAACACACGCTCTTACAGTTGTTTTTTCTCATAATTATTATAAACAAATCTATCCCACGAGAAACGTACATTTTTTCGGGATAAAAAGTAGCCTATGTGATATTATATTATTCCAGACTATAATCTATCTCTGTGCTAAACATCCAGATCCGTTCAACCGTTCTGGCGTGATTGAGTAACAAACATCCAAACATCCATCTACACTTTCATATATAGAATAGTTATTAGTACGTACGCAGGTAAGCTGTAAGTATAAGTAAATTTGAGTATGAATTAGGGATATTTCACTATTCATTTTACATTATAAAAATCTACCAAAGTATATTGTAAAATTAATTATAAACTGTAAATCATTTGTTACTCTATCGTTCTCACTAATTTTACAATTATGTATATTATGTTGTTTTAAAATAATAAAATATTCATATAATTTCTTCCCGATACTTTTAAGTAGATGATATCATAATCGCGTGTCCATATACGAGTGTACGTAGTTTAGAATGTTTCTTAAGCAAATAATATGGCGAATCTGTGGCGTGTTCAAAGACCATGTCATTATACAATTACTGAGGAGACATAGTCGCTGCCTACGTTTGTGCAATGGCAGATGTTTCCAGAGATTGCACTTCTTTAACTGTGTATGTCAAAGATTATTTGGATAGATATGGTTTTTTCAACCAAACACCCTTTTGGTTATATTTTAAGAGGTTTTTAACCTGGTTTATTGTAGTGTTTTAACAAAAACCCTAATAAGGTTGCTCAGTCAATAGATTTAATGAAATCATTTTCTTCATAGGATTAAACCACTAGGTTACCGAATAAATACGGTCAGGGTTTTCTATAATAAATAGACATATATAATAACTTTATTATATAATAACTCTATTATAATATTATTATCTGTATCTTATATTTTAATCAATTTCATAAGAAAAATTTTTAGTAATTTAAAAATAAAAGTGTACTCTACATTGAAAATGTAATAATGACAAAAAAAATCCTGTAAAGTTTATAATTAAAAAAATCTTGTTTCAATAGAGTTATTTAGACTATTGTAAATCAAATAGTTTTTTAAACAAAACGCAAATTTTAATCTACTTTTTGTTCCTCTTATTGTATTCTAGTTTCAACATTGATTTAGTATCTGAGTTTGGACACATTTGATAGAGGAAAATATTATGATAATCGTTGAAGAATTCTTCTTTTTTTTAGAAAGAATCCTTCATTCGCCAGATTCCATGAATTTACATCACAATACAACTTATTACATTTGTCAAATCTAAAAAGTGAGTCCAAACTAGAAAGTGAAGTGAAGTTAAATTGAAAAGTTTCAATTTTATTAATATGTGCACACTTAGAATAGTCTGTTTGTACTCACCTATTCTGTCTGTCTGAAAGTAGACCAGTACTAATTAACTTAAAAGATGCTCTATCCTTACATGATATATAGTTTACGTATGTACAATGTATATACAGATGAACTTTACTTTTAGTTTAGTACTTTATTCATTTAATATTTATGTGTGTTCAGCCCTTTCTAAAGTCCCACTGTTGGGCACAGGCCTCATTTTATCCTCCAATTGCGGGTTGGCGGACTTTACGTGTCTTTAACTTACTAGGTTCTCTCAGACATGCAGGTTTCTTAATGATATTTTCCATAAGACAAGTAGGACATTTTGGAAATGATTCGCACACGAAAATGTTGGACGTGTGTGACCTGGTATTTAAGCCGGCTTCGCTTGGTTTTCAAGCGAGCATGCTACCACTGAGCTACCACTGCCTTTTATTACATATTTGTACTAAAAATAAATAGTTATAACATAGTTTGAACTGATATTTAACTTGTCTAAGTTACTATTCTTTGACATAAAAACATTTCACGGGGCATGGAGCATGACGCCCAGCTATATTCCTTCTCAAACTTGAAATTTTACAAATTTTCAAAGTGCATTCTACTTTTCCCTAACTCAGTGGTATAAGATGTATTTTTCCTTGTTTTTGGTGAATTCAATTTTGCAAGTTTACATCAGAAGTAGTTTGACATTTTGCGAATTGATAACATCTTTGCTGTGCACGCGATTAGGTAGTTCTATTACGTGCAGAACGTATACCTTTTGCTTGTTTGGGAAAATTTTATATTTTTTTCAAATTACAAAGTCACTCGGCGAGACTTTCTAACTTTGAATTTTTAACTTAACAGACTTTTAGTTGTTAATTTTGTTTTTTGGGATGCTTTTATGGAAATTGAAATTTTGCGGATTGGGTATTTTATTTGTAAGTTCATAGATCATATAATACTATGACGATGATGATGTATGACGATGAAAAAGATCAAATTTTGTGAAGAACAGTTGAAATTATTAGTATGTGTTCTATAGCAATGTAGAATTAATTGTTTTATTCAATGGAAATAGCAAAAGTCCATATATTTATTAAAATCCAGCTATTAAGCTGAAGCTCATTAGAAAGGGAGAAAATAATCAAACTTTATAAGAAACAAATACCGTTAACCTTTTCTGAAAAAAAATATTTATTTATTGTAACAACAAAAGCAATATGCCTAGCATATTGTTTCCAGAGATTTTAGTGTATGGAAACTAAAAAGCCTATATGAGTAAGTACCAAATAAAGGGTAAATATATATATATATATATAAATTATAACCAAGTTGAATATTTTCGTTTTCAGTGATGGCAAACTTTTGAAAACAAATAGTATGATATGTATTCGCTTCCACTACAAAACGAGTTTCAGTTAGAAATTGCTTGAATTTGTATTTCATGTACGAGCGTCCTTTTCCATGTTTCAATTAATTGGGAAAACATACATTATTTACATAGTATTCTTATTTATATATATAATAATCTAATTTAAATATATATGTATGTATATATTTTAATTAGATGATTGAGAGGTATTAGGAACTATATTTTAGAGCTATTGATTTTCTATTAAATCGTGCTTTGCTTTAGAGCAATTGCGAATCGATTGGTCTTAAGCTCTTTGTATATGAACTTACAAAGTTACGAGTTGTGTATACTGGTAGTTTACGACTTGCCACTGTTTGTGCATTTCAAGCTTCGCTTTTCAGAGGTCATACTTGCTATATAATAATACTCGACCAATTGAAATGAAAGTCAGGCAACTACAAATAAGGCAAGTAGTTGTGGCAACTTGTTAAAAAGCAAGTTTGATTTCTGTTCATGAGCGATGACTAAAAGGTACATCGGTTAAGCCGTTTCTGAGATTAGCGCGCACAAACGCACAGACAAATAAGCAAACATTCTAAAAATAATTGTTTTGGGTTTTATTTTAATAACAGTTTTTCTCAAATATCCTCCATGTTCAGACAGAGATCAGTTACACTTCTATTATATGTATAGATGAATATGTTTAATTTCGGCATCGAACTTGTCTGGTTGTGTTTTGTGGAGTACTAAAATAATATCTAGTAAGTTTATTTTGTAACTAAAGTTATTTCTATAGCGTATAATACGAATAATTCAGTGGCAACCAGTCGCAACTTTTCTCATTAGAATCTCGCTTATAATTTATGTTTTACTTAGTAACCCTGCGGCGTTATATAAATATTTTAAAATTTATAGCTTCAAAAATTAATATAAATGCTATTTAATTATACGTTGGAACTTTTAAAGTGAAATAAGTTTTCTAATATTTAATATTTTGTGAATTAACAATTTGTCATAATAATTACGGTCTGTCTGGCTTTTAAGATTTCTGGTAAAACTAAATCGTATTTTTCTGTAATAATAATTCAGGACTTAAAGGATCTAATCTTCGGTGTGGGTGAATTTCACATAATTTTAGAAAAATAAGTAATTTCTATATAATATTCAGATGTTTTTTTTACCAGCGAATAATAATGATGTTAAAAATGATTCGTAGATGTACATATTAGAGGGACGAGTACGTTAGCACTGGGCTAACTGTACCTTTTAGCATTGGCTGTTTTTTTATTACTTTAATAGCGTCTCACCCTCGCTTCGTTCGGGTTCGTCCCTAGGTTGCTTCCTCATACAAACTTTGATCCCCATTTTAAACCACATAAGGGATGATTTGTGGACTGAAACTATCCTATATCCTTCCTAGGTCTCAAACTATCTTCTTACCAAATTTCATCTAAATCGGTTCATTTGCCGGTTCGGAGCCTATTCGGTACAAACAAAAAAAATCTCTCCTTTGTATAATATTTTTATAGAGTAAAAATAAATATACAGTAATGCTAAAAAGTAAAAATCTTACTAATTATAACACATTGGTAATAAACTAAATACAAAGCTTTTACTAAAAACTAAATGCAAAAAGCTCTACTGAGTATACTTTTATGCAAATTATAAGTTTTTTTCAGTAATAATTGCTATGATATTACATTAAGTACCTCTTCTATTTTCTCTCAATATACAATTTTGTTTCAATTTTAATAGAGGCTGTCATCACCGGGCTATTTGCGAAGCTTCCATAATGACTTCACTGTTAACAGTATTTATTTCAGTCAAAGTAATAAAAACCTTATTAAGTAAGAATAAGGTTTAAAACAGAATGTGTTTCATTAATTTGTAATTTCAAAATGCACGCTAAAATGCAATAGTAACGTTCGAAGTAAAATTTTGACAATTTGCTTGTAGCGTCCGCTGTGGTTCGTTTATTTAATTCATTATTAGTTACTTAGTTTATTTCTACATATTATATTTTTTATATTGTCTTTTAAATTACCATTTACAATCTTCTTTACATATAATAAAATTCTTAATCGAATCTGTACATTACATATTGTTTGAAAAATCTTATTGAAAAAGTCATTATTATCGATACAGAGGCGAATATATAGTTTTAGATTTTTTGTCTGCCTGTCTGTCTGTCTGTGAACGCATCACGAGACAACCTTTGGACAGATTTTTATAAAATTTGGTATGATGATAACTGGTTATTCAAGTCAACATATAGGATACTTTTTACTGCGGGAATATATATCATCTCTGAGAAATCTATACTAACTGTTAAAACGTATCTAGGACGAACTTGAGCGGTGCGAGGGTGAGCCACTAGTATAGAATATTACATTGCTTCAAGGCCGTGTACGAAGACGAGCTACTTTAATATATCTATGCACTCCTATGCATTATTTAGGTATATGTTATGGCAAGTGAGGTTCGTCCCTGGGGTGGGGTCTGGGAGGACCACCCTTATCCTTATCACTTAGGAGTATGAAAAATAGATAGTAGCCGATTCTCAGACCTACTGAATACGCATATAAAATTTGGTAAAAATCGGTAAAGCCGTTTCGACGGAGTACGGTAACAAACATTGTGACATAGAAATTTTATATATAAGATTAACTTCAAATTTTTCTTCCTAATATGGATTTTTTGTTATATGACAGTGCTTTGGAAAACTCAGTTGGGTTTTAAATAGTATGAATAAATATGTTGGAACATTAGTTTACACAGCACCATCTAGTTCCATGGTAAGCTACGAGGCTTGTGTTATGAATACCAGATAGTTGATACACTACACATATATAACTTTAAATTCATACATTGTTATAAATTATAGTACAACATTCGTGCTTATCACACAAATGAATGCCTCCAGCGGGACTCAAACCTGCAACCGCTGGCACAGCAAGTAGGGTCACTACAAATTAAGCCAAACGTATTGTCATAACATGTTTCGTTGATTGAAATAAGCTTCCACTTTATACTCTAAAAAAATGCCACCTTTATGGATGGAATAATTTATAAGAGATTTTGAAATCATTATACCCGTCTTATTAAAACGTAGTGTTTTCTTGAAATAATATAAAGAATAAAATTGGTTTTGAATAGCTTTGCAGTAAAAATAAGTCAATATTTCTTTGTAATATAGAAATTAAATTTAAAGTACCTGCCGTCCACAACTGCCTATCTACCCGATCGTGTAACGATGCACCATCATTAGATGGTCCATGCTGTTCGTTCGAATACTGCCATGGCGTTTCTTGTTATAGATCAATTTAGACTGGTGTTAAAAGCAAGCCGAGGAATTCGAAAAATTCAATTTCCTTACTTTGAATTTAGTGTAGAATGTAAGAAATAACCGGTTCCCAGTTGTAGCGATCCCCAGGGAAGCCTGAGAATGTAAAACATAGGAAATGGAGTAAAATTATATGTACTCTTGTTGGTATGTGTTCGGTTTCTTTTATACTATACGATATATCGTAACGACATAACACATTTCATTTATTTTATTATCATATTAAATGTCTGATAGTGTTAAAAAGAATTAGAATAGTCGAATATTTTTGGTATGAGTTGTGAAGTTAAATTATATCTGCTAGTGTAATGATGTCAGGCATTTGGCCAGTCGTAAAACTTTTGCCAAATCCTATCAGCAGTACAGAAGATGTACTCCGCCTACTTCAAGTGATTGGCAAATGGGCAGGGAGATGATGATGATCGTTGGTTGTTAGTGGATAAACGTCCTTCGAACCTATTTTAATAACAAAAAATACGATTCAAATAGTGTAATTAAGATGCCGTGGGAGAAAGTTAGTTAAACTACTTACTTAAATGTTTACAATATAAACTTAAATAATAAATAGTGTCTTAAACAAAATGGTATCCCGATATTAGATATCAACGTACATATTGTTTTTTATTTTTACCATAACCGCGTTTGTACGGCGGCTAAAGTCATAGGCGGGCTTCTTCTAGACCTAAAGAATGTTAAATAGGCACGATCGTAAAGAGATCAGTCTGATTAAAAAGGGCTCTACTTGTTGTCAGCAACTGTCCTTATTTAAATTTGCATTAACCTCATTCAAGATTTGAACCTAGGACCTCAAGATCTATATCAATTATCAACAGGGCTAAAAATATCTACAAAACTATTAAATTCAGACGAATAATGAAATAAGTAATTCTGTGCATTTCAGGCATTGGGTCGGTAACATCTGTCAAAGAAGTTATAATTGATGGAGTAAACGTGTGGTTATCACCTTATTAGATTCCAAGATATCGTGGCTTAGTTTGAAAATGTTACGATAAGTTAAATTAATTTAAAATTATAATATGCTTTTAAGAACTGACAAAGTAGGGTGATTTATGTCCTCTGTATACACGATGTATGTATATCTAACTCTCGTATTTATGTGCTAGTTCATGATTATTTTATCATTTCAGCATTTATATGCTAACTATTAATTAGCTACTAACTATTATTCGTTTTATTTAAATGTCAAATGTTCGTGTAAATCTAAAAAAAGATTTACGCGAACATTTGACATTTTAAATAAAACTTGACGACACGTTTGGCTCAGTTTATAGGGACCCTACTTGCTGACTCCAAAACGGCTGGAGCGTTTCTGATGAAATGTTCAGGCAATCTTCAGATTAGCCCAGCGGGTGACTTTATGAAGTTTAGTAGCGATCGGAAGTTTGAACGCGGGCGAAGCCGCGGGTAATGCTAGTTTATTTATTAAAGCTTTATATTTATTCATAACTAGCTTATACCTGTGATTTCACCTCCTTGAATATTTCTATATAGCCAATAAATATGACACCGCATTACATGTAATCTTTGTTTTAGGTATACACGTTTCCAAAAATCGGACTAGCCTTTTTTAAGTGCAGTGCAAGTAAGAGATAGATGATAGGCTTAACAAAAAAAATATAATATGGATTCCATTATTAGATATTTCTTAAATTAATACTATATTTAATATTAAGTTTTCATGATTTCGATATTTTCACAATTGATTATTAGAGATTAAGTACGATCGCATCATATAAATTATATTTGGAAGGAGCGAAAACAGAAGGGTGTCAATGGAGGGTAACCGATCCAGAACAAAAGATAAAGGGGGTGTATTCGTGAAAATAGTAAAGAATTTATGGTAATTGAATTTTTTGAACGTTTAACGCCTTTGTTCTCCTCGTAATTTCATCTTTATATGAAAATCGTAGACGTATGGATATTATAATCAATTCTTACGAGCTTCTTGTAATGTTATATCTCTTTGTATTAAAAGAATATAAAAATACAATAAGGATTCGCATTCAATGTTTTGTTATATTGAGTATAATGTAATAATATAGATAATATAATAATAATACTCTATCCGAGTTCGGTCCCGGCAGCCAATCTCACTGAGACTCATATACTACGCAGAAACATGTAGAATATGTGTCTTTTTATGGTTATGTAAATAAATAATAATAAATAAATACGTTGGGACGTTAACACACAGCACCATCTAGTATCCACGATAAGCTGCGAGGCATGTATTATGGATAGGTACCAGATAGTTGATACACTACACATATAAAACTTAAAATACATACATATTATTAAAAAAAACACCCATGACTGGTGTACAAACCTTCGTCATCACACAAATGAATGCCCCCAGGGGGACTCGAACCCGCGACCGCTGGCACAGAAAGTAGGGTCATTACAAACTGAGCCAAACGTGTCGTCAAAAATTTTTTTTGCAATATATCACATCCCATGAGAAATATTTGATAAGCCGCGATGAAAACACCCTTCTGTCAGTCCGCGAATTGTTGCATACAGGTTGAGAATAATTACACTTATCGCCCCATTTCCCTGTAACTTTTATCTCAACTCAAACCGCTGGACAAATTGGGTTTTTTGACATATACATAGATAGTTATTATGACGTAGGCAACGTCTAAAAGGGTGAAACGGGGGTTCAAGGTGTATATGGAGAAACCACATAAGAGAGACGTATCAATTCGAAAGTTCGCATTCGATTACTCCTGTTAAGAAATAAATAAACACGTATTACTAGCAGACCAGAAAGTTTCAAGTTACCTTTATTTAAGGTTTAACTTAGGATGGCGGATGGTTTTACATCTCTAGTTACACAGTCGGTTAGCACGTCAAGTTGTCTGTCTGTGCTTTATCTGTCATTGGTCCTGTCATTGGTTCTGTCATTGGTCCTGTCATTGGTTCTGTCATTGGTCCTGTCATTGGTCCTGTCATTGGTCCTATCATTGGTCCTGTCATTGGTCCTGTCATTGGTCCTGTCATTGGTCCTGTCATTGGTCCTGTCATTGGTCCTGTCACTGGTCCTGTCATTGGTCCTGTCATTGGTCCTGTCATTGGTCCTGTCATTAGTCCCGTAGAGGGGTCCTATCGAAATATGAGAATGAAAGAAATTGTGCACTTGTGTATGCAACACTTGTACAATATAATATATCTCGCGCAGGCTAGACTCCAGTCTAGTAGTTGGCAGCCATTATTAAAGTACATACATACTTTAAGAGAATTAATACCTTCGCTACATTAATATTCCCTCAACGACCGTGGACACGCCGGCGTTACAGTTGACAATAGATTTCTTAGAAAATTAATTAATTTCTTAGAAATTTACCTGCAGGTATTAAGTAGTATTTTATAGGTATTTTTTTAATATATTATGTTTTTTTCTTTTGATATCATTTTCGTCGCTAAGTTAAGATTAAAGCCAAAATTAAAGCAAACATTCATCTTTGTTGCGAAAATATCGATTATAGCAGTAGGTACCCGCGGCTTCGCCCGCGTTCAATCTTCCGATATAAACATATGTTTTACAATAATTTATGGAAGTTTGCCCGATTTGTTGACATTTATGATTACTGCTCCGCTCTCTTGGGTATAAACGGGCTATCTAATGCAAAAAGAATTTTCTAATCGGATTAGTAGTTTCTGAGATTAGCGCGTTCAAACAAACAAACAAACTGTCTCTTTATTTTATTAATATAGATACAGGTAACATAATTGGGCTATCAATACAATGTGTTTTATAACCGGCGTAGGTCTTTCTTCTTTTGTTCTAGCTTTTATCTGCTGCTGCATTCCAATATTTAATTCTTTATCAATAGAAAGTTGTATGCAAACGGAGATGAATTTGAAAAATGTAATGTAAATTTTATACTATATTTCTGGTAATACTTTATAACCGACAAAAACGTCTGGGGTTCTTTTTTTTTAATTATATAAAATCAAAATTAAAAGATTAAACAAAAATCAAGTTGCCAAAAATATATTTTTTTGATTTTTTTTTGCAAATGTTGTATACTGCGCAGTAACGAAATAACCGCTAAAGCTATACCATACTCGCGGGACTGAACTCGCCAATTGACGAAATTATATTTTTTTCACAATTTCAACTTGCCAAAAGGACCTTCCCAAAATTCGCCGCCAGCTCTCGGAATATTAGAATAAATTATGTTGTGGTTAATCGCCATTTCTAGTTACAATATATTTATATTAATGCTAACGATATGGGAAAATATATTATTATTTGTGGCGTTGAATTAATGAACGTTATGAATTAACCTCAGTGATCAGTCCAATACGTGTATTAGTTACTCTCTGTAGACCATAGCTTTACGTGCGAAGCTTTTTTGTGGGGCTTTTGATTTTGAAGTATCTTTTTTTTTCTAAAAATATATATAAATATGGACTAGGAGCTGAAGTAACAGAGGAGATTTTTGCCACCAAGGGATGTACCTTTTTTTTTTTTTTTAACGTTGGGAAATGCATTTACGCACGACGTGTGGGACTCACCGGCGTAATACAGCCAGTACTACCCACTAAAACCCAACAAAACCTTCCCCCGTCTTAATGGGGCGACGCAGGATCGCTTATGCATTCAACTACGACGCCCCGACGGCAGGTCTGCCTAAGCAGACCACCACAACCATGGGGTTGCTCCAAGGTCCACTCTGCTATCAGAGAAGTACCAGGAGCAACCCGCATGGTACACTGCCCCCCGAAGAGGGCCACCTCCCACCGCCCACCGAAGTGGGCAACCTCCCTGTGCGTTTCTTAGCTTCGCGCCCGGTTGGATTGCCGGGCACTACTGAGCCCTCCCACCACGACAAGGTGAACGCACGTTAGGGGGGACCAAGGGATGTACCTGGGATAATAAAATTATAACATTTTTAAGCTACTCTTAACAAATTATCTGTGTATTTAATTTCATCTAAATCCATTCAGTCGTTTCAGTGTGCAAAATTAACAAACACATACAAATTTTCGCTTTTATAATAGTAAAAAATATGGAGGGACTATTTAGGAAGTTCATTACTTCCTTTGCAGTATACAGAATGATTAACATTATATTTTTATCTGTTCATGTTGCTGAAGGCGTTACAATTAATGTAACTAAATAAAAATAATCTTACAAATCAAACCGTTGGCAGTAGCTAGTATGAAAATATAAAATATGGTCAATTTAGCTAGTTTTAGCAATGAATATAAATTAGAGTGTCACATTACCATTACAAAACCAATATTAAGCTTAGTTAACTATGAAATTGATAACTAACTGTTTTGTGTTTAATAAAACTTAATATGACTCTCGTTTTGTTTATAAAAGCGAGCTTAAAATATTAGATACTTTATATTTGCTGACCTGATTGAAGTAAAACTTTGCTATTTTATACTCTCTATAAGTGAAGCGTATAGAGTTGAAGGTTGAAGAAGCTCTGTGGCGTTTCAAGGGAGAGACCTACCACTGTTGAAAGAAAGCGGGCTGACCACTTATGACAGCATAATCATAACCAGCCCGAAGTAATAGGATGACATATTATGATTCTATAATATAACGATTGAATTTGTCATTTCAATATCAGTTTTAAAATTTCTATTGTTTATCTATTGCAGAACATCGTGCCTAAGGCTGTGTCCTGACTCCTGAGTGACGGCGCACTGCGTACTGCGGGGATTGCGGAGCGGATACCTGTCCGTAGTGCACGCGGGAAAGTTAATGCGTGCGCGCATATTTGGTGTTGCGTTTATTTCACTTTGGTTTTAACAATGTCGATATTAAGACTCAAACGTTTAGAATATTTAGAAATAAGCAGTTTCTTTACAGATTATATATTTTTTTGTGAAAAAAAAGAAAGCACCGAATTCTATCTATATCAAAAAGAAGCGGTGAATACGTTAGACCAGCTATACTCAACCTGCGGCCCGCCGGGTCTTTGTTATTGGTCCATCTGAAGTTACATCTCAGAGTTGGCTTCCGTTTTAAATTGTAATTACTCAGAGTTGTTTGATGAGTTCATCGATTTTGAAAACGATACCAATCTAGAAGTTCTGTTTAAAGAAAAAAGGGAAAACAGACCATGACTGAAACGTGTTTGTGGCCCCGTTAGACTATGTGAAGAATTAAGACGATCCCCGGATATTTTATTTTTATTTTTTTTCAGCTATTAAATTCATGTTCCATACTAGCTTTACCCATTGGACATTGTTGCAAAAAGAAAGTCTAACATATCCGTAAGCCATAAATGTTGAAAAAAATTCAAGAAAGATGGACTTAAAATGCCTGAAAATAAAACTAAGTTTAAGTATCATGGTAACTAAGAAGTAGATGTGCAATAATTACTTTTAACGATCTTTATAACAACATGACTTCTGAGCCTCAAGCTAACATAGTATTCGAAAGGAGCATAAAATATAATGGGTCATTAAGACAGCGCACTATCGGAGTACATTACTGTTATGTCCACATTAGCTGACACCCTACTTGATGTAGACCAAGAGCTAACATATTATTAAATTTTTTGAATTCAATTTTAATTTAACAAAATTATCTTCGGCATTGCATTACATAAATCGGAATGGGATTACTTTAATGATTACAAAATCTAACGAATTTTTTATTCGTATGTGTATACATTTGTTACGCTTATATGCTAAAATAGCTAGATTTGAATGGAAATTTAGTACTGAGATAGAGTCCCATGAGTCATATATGAACATTTCGATTGTTTAACTATTGTGTCTATTTTGCGGACAGTTAATCTGTTAAGAAAAAAATGTATATACTAAATATAAATAATAATTTGTACGTCTGTACATTGCTATATGTAATAAGGATTTTACGTGTGTATATTGCTTTATTTGTACTGCTGTAATCAGTGTAAAAAGTACATCTGATATTTTTAATTTTCTTAGAAAGAATTTAATCCAGTCTAGACTGCTTTTTATTAAATGAAAGTAAAATAGAAATTAAAATATATAATAAGTAGTCTTGAGACTTTTCATATTATATGGCTTTCATTACTTAATAGGAACCGTATAGAGTATAAAAGTTAGTGATTTATGATTAATTAATTCAAAACCATCATCTGGAAACTAGGTAGGTTTTATTACTGGACTAAAAAAATGTGTTTGATTCCTGTACGATGTAAAAAATCTAAGCTTGAAAATGGATATACAGATAGTTAATTATAAGCTATGAACACACTATTATGAATGCAAAAGCTTATATTGCTCACGCTGAAACGACAGTTTAGATAGAATATAATGTAGAGAAACATATGTATTGGCTATTGTTAGGAAACAGGGATAGTTCGCTAGTGTGGTTAAATATGTATATAAAAAAAGTTGATGCTTTTATACCAAGTCTCAGAATGCATCAAGGGACTCAATCGAGCGAAGCGAAATCACAAAGAAGTAAATAAAAGCAGAACAAAGTTAGATTTTGCATGCTTTTTTAATTTTTTGACCGCCGAGAGCAATAGAATTAATGAATTTTAATGAAAAATTCAATTGTGATTCAAGTGTGATTAATAAAACTGAAAGAAAAGTAACATTTATATTTTACAAATGTCTAAAAACGATCATATTTTTTTAAATAGTCGATAAAAAATTATAGAATTCCAGGTCTATTTGAATAGGTAAAATTGTACGCAAGTTTTTGCACTATAAAGGACCCTGTTGCTTGTAGGAAACTGAAATGTTTACTATTCGTTCAGAGACGGGACGATAACGCGGCTGTTATTTATACTGTCAACTACGTTGAAGCAAGACACCGTCTGGTTAATTAAAGGCCATTAAGAATAATGGATGGATAAATCTCTTCCTTATACTGTATCAAATTAGGGGTTAAAAAGATAAAATGTTTTAGAGTTCTATATAAGTAAAAAAAACTTGTTAATTAAGTAACTGCTGACTTTCTTCTGTCAAGATTAGTTTAATTTATTATTATTTTGATGTTTATTAATTTTTTGTTACTTCATTTGTCAGTTTGTAATATAGGAGATATTGTACCTATGGACACATATACATATATACTTTAATGATCTTATTTTACCGACCAAACTCCTTCGTGTCTTGTCCATTTTACGTGATATTGGCGAAGCAATCTGTGCTCAACTGGCACGCTTTTGAAATAAATTAAATTTGTATATACAACTTTTTTTTAATAATTATACCATGAAATTGTCTATACTGTTTCCGATTATAACATTTTAGTAAATTTTTACCAGATGCAATGGCTTTGATAGCCCAGTGGTAACGCGCTCGCTTGGGAAACCGAGTGAAGCGGGTTTGAATCCCGGGTCTCGCACCTCTGATATTTTCATGTGCGAATCATTTCTAACATGATTACCACTTGCCTTACGGTGAAGGAAAACATCGTGAGGAAACCTGCATGTCTGAGAGAACCTAACAAGTTTTCGAAAGACATGTGAAGTCCGCCAACCCGCACTTGGCCAGCGTGGTGGACTATGGCCTGATTCCCCTAGTATTGAAGGGAGGCCCGTGCCCAGCAGTGGGACGTTAAAAAGGGCTGAATACAATACAATACAACGGCTTAGAAAAGGTGTCGGCACTAAATTTGAATGTATGCTTCTTTTTATGACTATATATGTTACGTGATGTGGGTCCATTTTATTAGGTCTTTTTAAGGTACTTATAGCATATTTTTCAATGATAATCCCATACAAATTGTAAAATAACGCTTATTACTACATCTAAGGCTATTTTGAAGCTGGTGTATAGTGATAGAAAAAATAATAATATTAACGTATACAAGTACCTATATAAAATGTAAGCTTTACTAAAACCCTTTTGATACAATGATTTATCAATTTTCTACGTATTGTTTTTTTAATAACTATCTATGTTATTCTCAAAAATAATACCCTGACCGAGAATCGAACGGCTGCTATCTCTTTGCAGTACAATAGAAATTTAACCAAAATTCAAATTCACGTACATTAAACGTAGCGTCTGTAAAGAAAACAAAAGAAATTGTCATTCATAAACGTGCATACAGCTTGTGTAAGCGGCGGTTTAATAAAACACGTCTTATCATATCTGGCCAATATACCATGTGGGGGAATATGTAATGAATACTGCTGTTTGGAAATTTTTCTCGCTAGAATATTAAGCTGCTATTCATTTATTTGATACGGCGTATTTTATGAAATGGCCCCTTATATTTTACTGTAAAAGGTTTCGGGGTAAGGTAATCACTAAAGTTTACTAGACAGAATTGTGTTATCTATGTAGTTATATTTAGTTGACCTAATTGGTACCGTTTTTAACCGACTTCAAAAATGAGGAAGTTCTCAATTCGATTGGTATTTTTGTATGTATGTACATCGATACTTATTGATAGGTTTGAAGTCGGTGCCTTTAGTATAGATTTTTCAGATCGCGGCGAGTGTAGGTACCTACTATTGACATTTGGCTTGGCACCGACTTCAAACCTATCAAAAGCTAGCACATACAAATAATAATATTTTAATAATATTAAAAGTATTAGGTTTTGCATAAGAGGTATATTAAATTAAATCTTTATTAAGTTATTTTATACTTGTTAGTTTTTGAACTCGGATTTTTTAAATGTAGTTTTTTTATTGCTATAACATTATTCTGCTATATAATTTTTCAAATTTACTAGTACCATGCTTTCAAAGTGGAATATGTTGGTTCAGTTCGGATCTATATAGACTTTTATACTTTTTAGATTTATTATGTGTATTATTTTTAATATGATTACCACTAAGTAATATTCTGGATACTAGGAAGTCGTCACGAGGAATCCCGCATGTTTGTGAGAATCTAAATAGTTTATGAAAGACATGTGTGGAGGATTATTATTGTTGTGTTGATATCACTTGTTACTACGTCGAAGGTCATTAGTTCGATATTTTTGTACTTTCGCTGTTATAGCAGTTCTTCTCATATAATATATATATATATATATATATATATATATATATATATATATATATATATATATAATAGATACTAGCGACTCACCCTCGCTCCGCTCGGGTTTGTCTCTACTTACGTTTAACTTTTAGTATAGATATCTGAGATATGAGATAATTTCCCTCAGTAACCTATATGTTGAACCAGCTATCATCATACCAAATTTCATCAAAATCCCCTCAGTGGTTTTTTCGTGATGCGGTAACAGACAGACAAAAGTTCTAAAAACTATAGATTCGGCCTCTATATCGATAATTATGTCTATTTCAATGATATTTTCCAAAAAATATTTCATGTACAGATTAGGCTAAGTTAGAATTTTATTAAATGTATAGATAATATGTTTTCTATTCTCTTCTGAATTTGATATAGATATTAAAAGATGATGATCTCTTTTGTTTTTTCTGTCCAAGTTGAAAAGAGCGTAGCACATAATTTATATACATATTAATATACTTCATAAAGTCATGGTACATCTAATGAAGTATTTTTTCATTTTGTAACTTCATATTAAAAAAATCTTTATTATCACACTACCGGCTCACCCTCGCTTCGCTCGGGTTCGCCTCTAGAAAAACACTAAATGGGGATCTATTAGTTCCCACGGGAACCGTTCATTTTTCCGGGATGAAAAGTAACCTGTTGTTTGACCGGCAATATAAGGTATCGGAATGTTAAAGTTTAAATTAGGTGCATAAGTTGTTGTGTACTAAGCTGTATAAGTTATTATAGTTTTTTAACTATCCCACGGGAACTCTTTAATTTTATGGGATGAAAAGTATCTAAGATGTTGCCCGGAGATATAAGGTACCACCATGCAAAATTTCATTTATATCGGTCTAATAGATTCGGAGATTAGCCCGTACAAACAGACGAACAGACAGAGAAACAAAAAATTTGAAAAACATCTGGATTTGTTCTATTTGTCTTCTTATATCCCCCTGACTCGGTTTTTAGCATTTTTTTGCTATGTACAGACATTCGACCTCTACTCTTTTATTATAGTATAGATAGATGTAAATATAAAGTAAAGAAAAGGCTTTTGCAGATGATGATAAATAAAAATCCTAATTAAAAAAAAAAACCTATCCGAAAATCGAACCTGTCACCCTAAAATGAGCAAGCCAGCAAGTACATTTATAATGTAATATACATGTTAATTAAATTCATAAATACAACGTAATTAATAACGTCCTCAAGCGAATGAACTTTAAATAACGCATCAATATTCGTGTTTCGTTTGAACACTTTCCCGTATAATTATATAATACTAGTATACTTCCCTATAACTACATACATGTAATGTTTGTAATTAATTCAAAAGTAACATAACATATTATCGTAATTGTTACTAAATAACTGCAGATATACAATTTTAGTTTCTTAGATTTTCCTTTTCTAATGCTCTTTCATGCTGTTTAGTTGTTGTAACGAACAGTAAGCAAGTAGGTACATGGTATTATGGAGTAAGTGTGTGTGGACAAACATAAGTGCCCTCTGTAATTCTTACTCTCCCTAAGTTCGAATGAGTGATAAAACTTAACTCGACCGGTGAGAGATCATGTGCAGGACTACTCGCTATACGTGTTATCCGAGACGTGGGGTTGTAACATCCTAAAATTCTGACCTCCGGGTTGCTACTAAGATTTTTTTAAGTAGAAAGTATTTTTTTTGTCTCTAACTGGGAAATGAACCTAGAAATTCAGTATTTGCTGCTTTATATGTTATCCACTAGACCAATGACACAGTTATGATATATTATGTAAATAGTACTAGTACATATGTGTGTATGTATATGCCACTTAGTACAAGACGTATACAATTCTTAACTTAACACGTTGCTATTACTATTCAGTATAACAAAGTGCAATAATGCGTTCGACATACACTATCTCCCAATATCCCGTATTTAGCGTTTGCTATATAAATGTCGATCGTTTCAGTAATAGCCCCTTATACGAAAGTCGTTCGATATCGTTAGCAACTATTTAACTGGGAAAATTAGCCGTCGAACAAACTTCCTCTACACCCTTATGCTCCATTATACGATATACAGAATGTGCTTTATATATTTTCTAGAAGGACTCTTCTTAGTGTTCATTATGCAACCTAAAATAAAGCAGTCATAAGGACTGCCGACAGAAGTGGAAACTTAAAACTATAAACAAACAGTTGTAATTCTTGGATATTCAAATTTATTTATTTATTTAATTAGGATCACCAATATGATATATTTTACTCTTTCTTTTTTACTTTTTCTCTTATGCGCTAAGAAAACCAGACACGACTGGTTCTTATTTAATTATTTAAAGCATATTAATATTAAAGATAAAAGATCGTGTACATATGTTGCTTTGTTGTTCTTCGTCGTTTCCACGCAGCAACTGTGGAAATGTTTGACGTGGTTTTTGCCATAGAAATAGTTTATGTAATTTAAAGTAATAAAAGCTAGCTTATAATAATAGTAATATTATTTAATATTTTTCCTAAGGCAGCTTATCTCATTGAGATTGCGGGACATATTATATTGCACAAAATATATACAAGTGTGTGCGCGTACACAAGTAGATTTTAATTCCATCAGATCTTATGCTCCGGTGGAATGAGAGCTCGGCATGAGTTGTTCGAGATAAGGTGCAGGACCGTCAGCTTAAGGAGCTCTCCGAGGCACGGGGGTCCAGCTTTTCTCTGGGCTGCTACTGAGTATTTCGTGACAGAAAAAATCCAGTAACTATTTAATCCAACCCTGGACTTGAAATCATAAACTCACAATTTGCAGCCGCATATGCTACCAACATACTAAGACACTTATATTTATTAGAACAATAGTGGTATATTATGATTAAAGATGGATTTTTGTATAGGTTAGTACAAAAACTTACATATAGAAAATTCACAATTCTTTTATAAAATTATATAACCATTATACTTTGTAAGACTATGTGGTAAATCAACAATGTCATCTCCATATGGATGGATGGTCGAAAAGCGCGTTCTTTGCTATACTGGAAGCTCTCAATCTTTTGAAGATGCTTAAATACATATATCTTTGTACAATCTCTTCTAGAATATGATTTTCAATGTACACAATAGAGTCTTGAGTCGGTCAGTGTTCATGTGTAGTTAGCGCGGCGTCCGCTCGTTATCTGCGAGTTAGCTGGACTTAGAGTAAAGGATTAGATGTGAGAGGTCCCTAATACACTTATGAATAAAGTTAGTCTAATTATAAAGGAGCAGTGTCAACAATATTTTACTTATGTCTAGACAAAAATGGAGGATCTAGTTGTAGGGTTTAGATATTGTCAAAATAGCAAAAATAGCCGTTTCTCATTTGTATATTGGATATTTTAGTTGAAAATTGGAAGGTATAATCTTCTAATATGAAATATATGGTGTTACTCCATTTTAGTCACATAAAAGATTAAAAAAAGTAGCCGTACAGGTCAAAAATCTGTAAATTATAAAAATATTTCAAAATTTTGTAACATGTCTTTCTAAGGCCATTAACAGTGTAACTAAATAAATAATACTAGATAAGTGTGAACCAGATGTTAGAACTATGCAATAAATTTTAATTTAATTAATTGGTTTGCATTTAATTCTTTTCATTTCTTAACCATATTTATAATTTTATATCATGTTATGTCTCTCATTCAACATATGTTAGAAAATATATGAATACCAATCGACTTTGACCTAACAAAGTTTTTATAGGGTTACAAATTAAATATTAAATGTTTGTCCTTAAAAGCTAACAGTTGAAATAAGCGAATTATAAAGTATCAACTTAGAGTGGTCTTACACAATGCAAACTGGAATTCTACATGCAGTACACTTTTGGACAAAATAATGCTTTTTTTCAAAGCGGTTTTCAAAATTATATATGTATATTATAAAATACTACTATTTAAATCTCTAAGCCTTAATACTTAAATCTAATCCTAATCTACTTAATATACTAAATAAGATTATCAGTTAATAAAGTTTTCTAAAAAAATTGTAATCATTGTAATAATAATAGGCAAAATTAAATAAATAATATTCCATATTCAATTATAAAACTTATTAAAATGTTTAAAATTAAAATTAACAAATATTGTGAGATACTTTGGTGCCAATTTTGTAGTGCCTGAGTCTCTCCCGTGACCATGATTGCTGTAAAGAATTCAAAACGTCGAGAACCAAAAATCTAAATAAATCCGCGAAAAAATCCGAAAAGATAGTTTTATTTAAAACTTTTAGCCTCATACCAAATACGTATTTATGTACAAAATACATAAAAGTGAACATTTATGTTAAGTGAGTGTGTTTGTTACTTCTCCGCGCTGTGAGAGTTTAATGGAATTGAGTGAAATTCTGATGAATAGAGCGCGAAATAAAAAATATAAAATTTCTTTATTTCTTTATATGCACGCAAGCGAAGTCGCGAGCAAAACCTAAGAAAAACTAATACAAAAATAAGCACAGTAACTAAGTTGATTTTGGAGAAATAAACTCACTCATGCCTTACCTATACAGTGACTAAAACGAGCACCTTGTCTTTTTTCCTTTATAATAATAGTTCATCAAAATTGGTATTTACGTGATATGAGAATCCGTTGCAAGAAGAAGCATTTGCTTTTAAAATTTTGCTTTAAAATTTTTAAAGGTCCACATGACTTATATATTCCATACAATGTGATTTTTATAAAAACATTTTTAAATTATTTCAAACACTAATCTATTCCTTTTTTATTTCAATAAAACGTATAATTAGGGTAAAATTATTTCTTGGGTGTTAAAACATATTATTTTTTTAATTTATTCATTAGAGACTATTCCTACATTAAAGACACAAAACTAAATTAGAGATATAAATAAAAAAATCATATATTATTAAAAAAACATAAATAATAACAGAATATGTGTATACTTAAATTGCCACTACATATACACATGCTATCGAAGG
This sequence comes from Brenthis daphne, assembly GCA_947093115.1. Taxonomy (NCBI): domain Eukaryota; kingdom Metazoa; phylum Arthropoda; class Insecta; order Lepidoptera; family Nymphalidae; genus Brenthis; species Brenthis daphne. The sequence continues at coordinate 25,457,985 of OX352474.1, forward strand.
TTCGGTTTCACAATAACTGGTCAGCCGGTTGTCTAACACTAGGCCCATTCCCTTTAAGTATTAAGTTTCTGCGAAACCTAATATAGAAATCTCATTTCGTACAAATGTTGTACGCTAATGATATGTTTTAAATTAATTGTGGAAAACTTTATTAATATTTTTATTTAGAATAAGCGACCAGCTCTAACTGCACCCCGAGCCAAAAAACTGCAATATTATATTTTCTATTCATGTAATAACTCTTTTTGAAATGAGTTCAAATCTCAGGTCTTGCACCTCTGATATTTTCACCTGCGAAGCATTTCCAACTTAATTACCGTTGTCTTACGGTGAAAGAAAACATTTTGAGGAAATCTGCATGTCTGAGAGAACCTAGCGCAAGTTTTCGAAAGACATGTGAAGTGCGCCAACCCGCACTTGACTGGTGTTGTGGGCTATGGCCTGATCCCTCTTTTAGTAAAGCTAGGCCTGTGCCCAGCAGTGGGACGTTTAAAAAGGGCTAAATCCTTATATCATACATATCAATTTAAAATGGTTTAAAATGTAAAAAAATGAAGTAATCTATTTCTAATATGATGACAATAAATTTCATTATTCTCTTACGAATAAAAAAAAGATGGAATTCAAGCAGAAGCTTATTAAAACTGGTTAAGATTGTGTAAAGCAGTTATAATACAGAAATGTTAAAGTCAAAACTGATTTCATATTCCTGGTAGAATTGCAAAATTATTTTGAAATTGTAATTGCTGTATAGACCCGCTTAAAATATATACTTAGTTGGTGTAATAGTGGTGCTTAAATTTATTTGACTTACATTTATTAAAAGTCCAGTTCAGTAAATGAATACAACTGCTATATAAAGTACAATGTCTTGCGTTGTCAATAGCAGTAAAATTGGCAATTATAATTCTTTACTAATAATATACAGAGATAAAGGTTTGTGAGATTTTATGTAAGGGCTGATTTTGAGAAAGTGAAGCGTGTGCATGTGTGTATGTGTGAGTGCGTGTGTGCGTGTGCGTGTGTGCGTGTGCGTATGTGCGTGTGTGCGTGTGCGTGTGTGCGTGTGCGTATGTGCGTGTGTGCGTGTGCGCGTGGCCGCGTGTGTGCATTGTGCGTGCGTGCGTGCGTGCGTGCGTGCGTGCGTGCGTGCGTGCGTTTGTGCGTGCGTGCATAAGTGTAAATAATAATAAATAATAAACTCTTTGTGTTCACCAATTGGACCCAGTTATGCAAAGAACAGCCATGTGCGTAAAAGTACAAACAGAATTATAAGCATTTTATTATAAAAAATAAAATAATTTAAAAAAATGATCAATACTTATATAAATATTGTTCAATTTTAAAATAACCAGAAAAACAAAACATAACCCAAGTGCAACTATCGACAGAAAAATGCTTATAACTCTGTTGGTACTTTTACGCACATGGCTGTTTTTTTGCACAACTGGGTCCAATTAGGTACGTAATCTTACTACTCTTAACACCGTACTACCCACAATATTATGTAATAAAAACTTTTTAACAAAAAAATAAAAACCGACTTCAAACAAAAGCACTAAAAAGTGAAAAATAACTGATTGGTAGTTTTCATTTACTATACATACCTAATCAAATATTTTCGAAGTCGGTGTGCTTTGCTTTGTATGGGCTGGCACCGATTTCGAAAATATTTGATTAGGTATGTATTTAATAGGTAGGCTTTAATTACTTAGCCAAAGCACACCGACTTCGAAAATATTTGATTAGGTATGTATAGTAAATGAAAACTACCAATCAGTTATTTTTCACTTTTCGACCGACTTCAAAAAGGAGGAGGTTCTCAATTCGACTGTATGTTTTTTTTTTTTTTTTTTTTTATATGTTTGTTACCTCAGAACTCCGTCATTTATTAACCGATTTGGACAATTTTTGTTTTGTTTGAAAGGGTATACTTCCAGATTGGTCCCATTTAAATTTCAAAAAAAAATACCACCCCTAAGGGTGGAAAAATAGCTAATGATGGATTTAACCTACTTCTAATTGTCATATTGACTTGAAACTTTGCAAGTGTTTCTATTTCCGTTGATAGTACAGTGGTTCGTTATTGTTGACCTGATCTCATGGTAAGGCCTGAAGGTGGATAGGTGGAACTCTTCAACGGCTAATAGTAGATACTTTGAGTTTGGGCTTATTTTATTTGATTCGACAAGCCTAACACGTTAGAATTCTTACTTTGCTACTATTGTCTACACTAAAAAGAGAAAAATAAAAACTTTTTAACAAAAAAATAAAAACCGACTTCAAACAAAAGCACTAAAAAGTAAAAAATAACTGATTGGTAGTTTTCATTTACTATACATACCTAATCAAATATTTTCGAAGTCGGTGTGCTTTGGCTAAGTAATTAAAGCCTATCTATTAAATACATACCTAATCAAATATTTTCGAAATCGGTGCCAGCCCATACAAAGCAAAGCACACCGACTTCGAAAATATTTGATTAGGTATGTATAGTAAATGAAAACTACCAATCAGTTATTTTTTACTTTTTAGTGCTTTTGTTTGAAGTCGGTTTTTATTTTTAGTGCTTTTGTTTGAAGTTGGTTTTTATTTTTTTGTTAAAAAGTTTTTATTTTTCCCTTTTTAGTGTAGACAGTAGTAGCAAAGTAAGGATTCTAACGTGTTAGGCTTGTGAAATCAAACAAAATAAGCCCAAACTCAAAGTATCTACTATTAGCCGTTGAAGAGTTCCACCTATCCACCTTCTGGCCTTGCCATCAGATTAGGTCAACAACACCGAACCACTGTACTATCAACGAAAATAGAAATACTTGCAAAGTTTCAAGTCAATATGACAATTAGAAGTAGGTTAAATTCATTATTAGTTGTTTTTCCACCCTTAGGGGTGGTATTTTTTTTTGAAATTTAAATGGGACCAATCTGGAAGTATACCCTTTCAAACAAAACAAAATTTGTCCAAATCGGTTAATAAATGACGGAGTTCTGAGGTAACAAACATAAAAAAAAAAAAACATACAGTCGAATTGAGAACCTCCTCCTTTTTGAAGTCGGTTGAAAATGAGATTATTTGACTAAATATATAAATTTTGAATTAATCTTATTACCTAATTCGCTCATATCCGATACATTATGTGTATTGTGTATCTGTTCTATAACATATTTATTGTTTGTATTAAGTTTTTACTCAAAAATCACGATGTAAATAGTATTCAACTACCTATTTATAAATTTTTCTCATTAAATGAATGTTATTCTTTTGAGAAATAAATAAAACATCTTTAAACCAAAACTCACACCCGCAATGAATACCTCCATTTTTTTTGAAGTCGGTAAAAAATATAAGGGAAAATTTTGCTAAATAATAAATCTTAAAATCGCTCGTCTATTTTAATGAATACGTACCTACTTCAACAGTAAACAATTGTGGTGAAAAGTTTTCTATACAAAGCAAACTTATCCCTGATCTTCATCCTAAGTAAGCTAAGTTAGGTTTGGTTTATGATTAAATATATTTGCTTTAATCAATTTAAACAAAAGCTATAAAGATTAAGCTTTAAATTTTATTAGAATTTCTGCTTCGAGCTTCATTTATAGGTAGTTACCTAGCCATATACTACATTTTCCATACTATAATTTTTATCATTTTTTATACAACATGACTCACCCTTGCTCCGCTCGGGTTCGTCCCAAGTTACGTTTTAATGTTTGATATAGATTTCTCAGAGATGAGATACTTTCCCGCAGTAAAAAGTATCCTATATGTTGACTTAGATAACCAGCTATCATCATACCAAATTTCCTCAAAATCTGTCCAGTGGTTTTCTCGTGATGCGTTCCCAGATAGACAGACAAAAATTCTAAAAATTATAGATTCGTCCGCTGCATCGATAATTATAATGACTATTTCAATAAGACATTTCAAAAAATATTTAATGTACAGATTCGACTCAGTTAAATTTTTGTTATATGTATAGATACATATATGTACAATGTACATGATAGTATGTACTTTAAATTATTATGTATTCTATAATTTGCGTCTTAATCTTTATTTAATTTAAGTCTAGTTATTCTAGGCGTTGGTTTATATACCAATATACCTGTTGTAAATATATATTTGATTTTTATTGGTAAAAAAAATCGCTTTAGATTTTTATCTCTATGAAAAATCACAGATCGATCAATTCATATTAGAATCAACACACTCTTTTCTCATTTATAATACTGAAAAGAATATCCATAAAGAACATACATACAGACGAACATAGAACCTCCTATTTTTCGAAAGTCGGTTAAAAATGAAGAAGATTGATTACGTCGAAATAATTTTAGTAATACAAAATAGATTTAATGGTTAAAAGTAATTTGAAATTATTTCATTTATATTGTATAAGTGATGTTAAAATAAAAGCTTTTTAATAAATTCTAATAGCATGTGAAATTATTTACGGTACTTATACGAAAAATATATATTTTTTAATTTTTGTCTGTCTATTTGTTCCGGCTAATCTCCGGAATGTCTGGACTGATTTTGACGGGACTTTCACCGTATGGAAATAATTCTAGGAATAATTTCTTCTTATACAGCAACGTTTTCGCTGAGTAGATATTTTTATTGACGTGAGAAAAGCCGCGGATGAATACTAGTGTCATCTATTTTTATCATTTGCTTAAAAATATTTAAAATATTAATCCTGATTTAAGTATTTTTTGTTATAATATGTAATTTATATCAATAATAAATAATAACTTATGTAGAGTAGGTCATATTACGCCATTGGCGTTTAACACTTTCGTTCTTTATATAGATAACTATAATATGTTGTAATAATTTTCAGTCATTGGCAAACGTACGTTATATAAACCGATTTTAAAGTAGTTCCTTTAGAAGGGGAAAATTTTTTTAAAATTTATTTGAAGGGGCCTGGGGCATAGTCTTTTCGTTAAAAATAAAAAAAAATTATTAAAATTTGTCAATTTTTGGCAAATATATTGCGGAACATACATAAAAATATACAACTGAATTGAGTACCCTCTTTTTTGAAGTCGGTAAAAAATGCGGCGTGAATGTGTAGAATAAATATAGCCTACATTCACTCTCTTAAAGCACAACCTTTACTATATGTATCTTTCCGATAGTTCAATTCGATTATCGTAAGAGGTTATTTATTATATTTAAATTACGAATGGAGTTTGTATATAACAATTTACTGCCACATTCAAATAGAAATAGATAAACTACAGAAGGCAGATTGATGATCTTGGTTCAAATCATGGTTCAAAAGAGCTATCAGTTTTTTTCACCCAATAAATAATTCAATAATTAAAGGTGGCAAGTTGGTTGTACACATACCAGTACCTCCATGAGCAAGGAAGGTCATCGTGATATATTACCTTAGAATAGGACTATATACATATATATACCAATCTCATTTGTATCTTTTCCATTCTACTTGACATTGGCGAAGTAATCTATGCTCAACTGGCACGCTTTAAAGCCATCAACAAAAAAAAGAATTACATATGTACATACATAAATTTTGACAATTACAAATTCAATTGCTACCATCATTAAAATAATTCTACACAATAACGAGTTAAATACCCCAAATTATATTATTACACAGCAACTCTACCTATTAAATTTGGTAGAGCAGTTTCGTGAAATCCTCTCGGAAACAGTTTCGGATATACGTCTAGTGTATCCGGACTGTCTGTAACGAACCGCGAAAACTGAAAGCGTTATGTAATTAACTAGTTTCTAGAACATAATAGTCTTACTAACGAGGGTTATCTCTAAGTCATTATAATAAAGTTGTTATTTCTGTTTGTCTGTTTGTCCGCTTACTTCTTTTATACTACGGAACAGATGTTCATATTATTTTGCTATATGTAGAGTATCTCTTGTGGAAGGTTTATAATTTATTAGTATAATAAATTGATTCTAAATTTATGGATTATAAGTATTATATAATAAAATTCTAACTGAGTCGAATCTGTACATTAAATATTTTTTTGAAAATTTTATTAAAATAGTCTTTGGTATCGATACAGACGCCGAATCTATAGTTTTAAGAATTTTTGTCTATCTGTATGTCTGGGAACGCATCACGAGAAAACTACTGTACAGATCAGACTGAAATTTGGTATGATGATAGCTGGTTATTTGGGTCAACATCTAAGTTACTTTTTACTGCGAGATATAATAATAAATAAATAATATAAATAAATAAATATGTTGGGAAATTAACACACAGCGCCATCTTGTTCCATGGTAAGCTACGAGGCTTGTGTTATGGATACCAGATAGTTGATACACTACACATATATAACTTTAAATACATACATATTATAAATATTAACATCCATGATTGGAGTACAAACATTCGGATCAAATTCGTTCAAATCAAATGAATGCCCCCTGCGGGACTCGAACCCGAGACCGCTGGCACAGCAAGTAGGGTCACTACAAACTGAGCCAAACCTGTCGTCATCAGAGATCAGAAAATACTCCATAGAAGCGAGGGTGAGTCCCTAGTTGACAAAATATAAAATTTTTCCTCATTTTTGCATATATTTAGATAATATAATATGTCCAGGAACTAAACTATAGCAAAGCAGGAAATATAAGACATGAAAAATTGCATCAAGGCAGTTGTTATTTGCAATTATATCGTATACCTATCACTTTCACTTACATGCGTCGTCAATCACGACGTACTTAAGCAAATTACTTTTTAAGTAATGTAAAAAAAACCATTCTTTTCTCTAGTAGTTTAAGTTATTAGTCAAGTGTGTATTGATTTTAAAATTTGCATGTATATTACGTATATATTACAGTTAAAACTACCTTTGACTGGTCTACCTTGGACAATCGTTTGTTTGACAAAAACAGTCAAATGTAGGTACTTTTGACCATTTGAGAATGTGTTTTTTGTACTTAAATGATATGAATGATCAGAAGTACTTTTTACTGTTTTTGTCAGCCAAAAGTAGTTTTGACTGGAAAAGAGTTTTGACTGTAACTTATAGAACAGTTCTAATAAAAGTATGAAAATTATTTTTCAATGATTTATTGCTAAATATAAAAATATACTTCAATACACAAATAGATATATTTAATAAACATGCTCGCACTTATATTACTCATTCTTGTTTAGAAAGCGAGAGTACAATTGTTACTAGTTATGATATAATAGAATAGATTATGTTCTAAATTTTGCTATTATTCAGTTATTATTGATTAGCCAACAGTGTCATGGTCGTTTGCTTGATGTAATAATAACATTTTAACTATAAGTATTAGACCAGGGTCGATAATTTTTGAAACCAAAAAAAAAACAGTAGGACGAAATCCATTAGAAAAGGAAGAGAAAATAACAAAAATGAAAAGAAAAATAATTTACGGGCGACCTGAGGTCGGGAGGTGGGAGGGGGTGAGTTTATAAGGGTAAAAAATGGTTTATCTCGATTTCCGGCAAAACTACAAGTCCTATGGAAAAAAATTAAATGGCAAAGTTATAGGTAATAAAAAGATCTACAACTTTTGAATTTACACATTTTTCACATAACCTCAACATTTATGTGAAAAATTTTTGGTTTTTTATTTTTATCTTTTACAAAAAAACTGTTCACGAAATTTGGTGAAAACTTACCTTTTTATGTCCCAAACATACAGTAATTTTTCCACTTTCAAACACCTTGGTCTATATCTTTTTAAATGAAATTATCTTTTCGGATTTTTTCGTAGATTTATTTGTTTGTATTATCTGTAATAAATATATACATCATTGAGACTGCTACAACCTTAGTTTCTTCCGTGACTGGGATTACTGTAAAGCGTTCGAAACGTCGGAAATAAAAAATCAAAATAAATCCTATATAGGTAGGTTAAGGTTATAAAATCTTAGATAATATCTAGAACTTATGAATATATCCATCAGTAATTTTTTTGTTGAGAAAGTGTTTATTAAACCAGATATGATGTAACTTTTAGGTTGTATTATTTATTTTTATATTTATATAATACTAGCAAGTAACAACTCACCCTTTCTTTGTTGGAGTTCGTCCCTAGTGAAAAACAAAGACAAATCCATCCCACAGGAATCAAATATTTTTTCGGAAAAAAGTAGCTTATGTGCTATTCCAGACTATAATTTATGTCTGTGCCAAATATTATTTAGATCCGTTAGGCCGTTCTGGCGTGATTGAGTAACAAACATTTATCTATCCAAACTTTCGCATTTATAATATTAACGGTTTGAGTTGCGTTGAGCTGAAAAACTGTTTTACATTTATATTACTACTTTTGATTAGTAAATATTATGTACGAGTAAGTAATAAATATATTTGCAAATTAATTCAATTATATCGTTAATTTCTTTAAAAAACACAATATTCGTATTCTGTGACATCCTGGTACGTTAGCATTGCACCAGACGTTTCTAATTCAAATGAGTATATATAATTAATATAATTATATATGTATTTAATAAACATAATTAATAAAATAAATAATTAAATATATAAAAATTATTATTGATTTTAAGGCAACTTTCATGTATAATATTTCAATGTTTTGTAATTGCCTAATAAAAATTGCAGGCAGAATTGGTGGGATTGTGCCCTACCACTTGCTTTGCTAGAGGGGACCAAGCTGCTCGCAGTCGTCGAGTAAAGCTAGTGCAGTGTAGATCAGAAACAGATTAAACTCTAATAAATAATCATGTGTGGAGAAATGGGTAAAGCGGTATTGCGGGCTCTGACCGGAGCGCTGCTCTGTGGCCTTGTATCAGATGCGGCTTATTTAGAAGTAAGTTATATTATATTTTTTATAATATGTCACTAGCTGTGCCCGTGACTTAGTTTGCGTGGATGACATAAAAATGCTTCGCTTAGAAATATTTTTTAATTAAAAACTCCTTTATTGAAAAGGGAGGGCCCTCAGACCTGATCATTTTTTCTAGTGAGTGAAATTTGTATTTATATTACAAAAAATAAAAATAGAAATGGCACTTTATTATAAATGTAACTCAATGTTACCTCGACATATTGATTAATTCGGTAGTTTTCATTTGATGTGATATCAAACACAGATAAACAGACAGACAAAATTTTTTTAAAACCACGATATTTTTTTGTTTTCTTATCCTCAGTCCCCAAAACTTTTTTTTGCAATTACAAGCAATGTACATACACGCGGAACATTTATTTTTATTATATATATATATATATATATATATATATATATATATGTATATATATAGCTTGTTGTGTATTTTGTTTAAACAACATTATAAACATGTTAAGTAATTCTTAACTATTAGTATATTTTTGATTTAAGACGTTGATTTAAATTAATATATATTAATATTAAATGATTAAATTCCTATATCCGCAAAGTAACTCAAATCCAATTTTAGATATAGTAATTGTACAGTCAACTCAAGATTTTAATTAAAGTTCTAAGTTCTTATGACAAGCTGTCTTAGAAATATTATATATTTCAGAAAGTAGTTAGAAATTTTAGGAATGCTATTATAAAACTTTGGTTTTAATTTAATTTCAACATTTATTTTAAAGAATATGTAAGAAGTACATAGTAATCTTGAAACGTACATACATACATATATACATGCACATACATAATATGTAACTGCGCTACTATACGCTAGTTTAAAAAAAACATATTTCATTACAAGCGATTTACCCTCGCTTTGCTTGGGCGTCCCTAGACATGTTTTAAATAGATCAAAATAGTTAAGGAGATAACATGGCTATTACGGATTTTTCTGTAGACCTTTTCAAGACCTAAATTTTCCAATTACATTGGTTTGATATAAATTTTAAGAGACCAGTGTTGGCCATGTAAATTTATCTAAGGATAACTCGACAGAACCAGTTATTGTCTTTTACCGTGGGAATGAAATTTTTTCCTGTAGTAGGTAACCAAACTGTTGACTCGAGTAATAAGTTATCACTACACTAAATTTAGCTAAAATGGGTTCACTATTTTTTGCGTGAAATTCAAATAGATATACAGACAAACAGATACACAGACAAACAGACAAACAGACCAAAATTTAATAACTGTTCTTTTGGGGTATGTATGCTGTAAACAATACGTAACAAACATTGTTTTAAAAAAAAATATCACGTACAGATTACGCTTTCTTACTATTTTATTATATGTAAAGATTCACGTTTTAAAATATTTTATGATTCAAAATATATATTTTTTTAAAATATTATGAATGTAAAAATATAATTGGCCAATGTAAAATCGTCTATAAAATTTATTGACATCGGTTTCATTGGCCATTTTCTGATAAACTAATCCTTCGAAATGTATTTTAAGGATCTGAAGCGTGTGAGTGTGATCCCATTTTTACTGCTTTTGTACAAATGACATGTTAGAAAATTTATTATATCGAGAAAGATTAAATAGCTAGATTTACTACTGAATATTACTTAAAGAAAGATTGCGTTCGATTAAGGCTAAATATGTTTATTATGTAACCAAATAATTTTTTTGTGGATTTGGGTCTTCACTTTTGCTGTATTTTAATTCTTTAATTTATGGTATAGTACTTTTGTGATCGTCGATACTGAAGAAAACGAGAAATATATCGATGTTCGGATGTTTCTGATGAAAATGTGTTTTAATATATCATATTTGTTTTTTTTAATGTTTATAATAAACTAGCAACTCACCTCGTCTTGCTCGGCCTCGTCCCAAGGTTGATTCCCCATACAAACTTTCATCCCCATTTTTACCCTCTTGAGGATGATTTCCGGGATAAATACAATCCTATGTCCTTTTCTGGATTCCAAACTATCTTTTTACGAAATTTCATCTAAATCGGTCCAGTAGTTTCGGAGCTTATTCGGTACAAACAAACATAAAAATCTTTTCTCTTTGTAATATTATTATAGTTTGCTGTTCAAAATCGATTAAAGATTTGTATAGCATAACATTTGCTCGGCCCGAGAATCTAATTCATAACCTCTGGCATAGTAGATAATGCCTATCACACGCGCTCTTCACTTTGTAATACTAAATTACTTATCTATTAAATGAAATATAATTATATATAGTAAATAAGAACTGAAAATGTCTTTCTCTATTCTTTTTTCATAAAATTCGAGGTAAAGTTTCAAAAAGATGCGAAGAAGCCATAATCGCATAGTATCCGGCACGCACATGACCATTTTTTGTTTTTGCTTCACAAACTTCGGCAGTTTGGAAAAATTGGACGTGTTTTTCTGATTGGTTTTCCGTATTGTGACATTTTGGCAGTAACAATGTTCTAATAGATGGTCTTTTTTTAGTAATTTCACGTTGAATTGTAAAATATTTAAACTATTGTGTGATAAATAACCATAGATTCAAGAATATTGTACAAAATTATGACCAAAGTACTGTGTTAGGTATCTACGAATGTGCCATATCTTAACTAGACTTACTTACATTGTATTTGTAGAGATATGAAGACTGTAGAAATAAAAGAAGCGATTCTTGGCTTATTCCAAGTCAATAATAACAGTAATATAATATCCGTATTAATATTATAATGTGAAAGTTTGTGAGTATGGATGTTTGTTTCTCTTTTTCGCTAAAACGGCTCAACGGATCTGGATAAAATTAGGCACAGAGATAGATTATAGTCTGGAATAACACATAGGCTACTTTTTATATCAGAAAAATATACGGTTCCCGAGGGATAGATTGGTTTTTGTTTTTCTAGAGGCGAACCCGACCGAAGCGAGTGCGAGCCTCTAATTATTTTTATTATATAGGTGCTATAAGCATAACTACGAGTTAAATGACACATTTATTAATATCTGTAATAATAATATCTGTAATATCTGTAATAATAAACGTGTAATTGCGCTCTGGTAATGTTTTACTTCATTATTTTTTTTTTTTATACATGAAATAATATAATGAAAAATGCTAAATTTTAAGATTGTACATGTAAGGTATATGATCTAAGTTAAAAGGATTATATATGTAATAGTTTTACCATCCTATTATATTACTGAGTTATATCCATTACGATAGGGCATTAGATCATAGTAGACTACGGCTATGCTGACCGAATGTTGACGGATATCACATGTCTTTTGAGACGAATTAGGTTTTTGCTGATATACAGGTGGTATACTGATACTCATGTGGTTTTCCTTGGCCTTGTTCTATTGGAGTAATTTGTTTTCTTAGAATTTGTCGATTTTCAAAGAATTTAGAAGAGGGAGAATCTAATAAAATTTATTAAAAACAACAAAACAGACCCAGAAATAACATTTATATGGGTATATTATAAAGCTTTAAAACCATAAGAATTTATTATATTTTTTATTATTATTGCGATTAAAAGATCAGTTACTAAGATATTAAAAAAGGAGAAAGTGTACAAGTTGAGTATAATAAATTACAAACGTTAAAGATTATACGTCTCTATAATTTTTAAACTTCTAACAGCCGATGCGTATTTCACGAGGAACTTTTGATATAATTGGCTTTCGGACCAAGTTATGGCAATAAAAGATTTTGTTATAAATTCCTCTTTAAATGTAAAGGGAAGTTTCACACACTAGATTTCTTATCTATGCATATAATAAAATGCTAACCGAATACAATCTGTACATTAAATATTTTTCGGAAAATCTTATTGAAATAGTCATTACTATCGATACAGAGGCTAAATCTATAGTTTTTAAAACTTTTATGTGTCTGTCTGGGAACGCATCACGAGAAAACCACAGGATAGATTTTGATAAAATTTGGTATGCTGATAGCTGGTTATTAAGGCTATATGTTGGCCTTACTTAACTTTTTACTCCGGCAAAATATCTCATCTCTAAGAAATCTATACTATACGTTAAAATGAATCCAAGCGGAGCGAGGGTGAGTCGCTAGTTAGTATATATAAGATTAGAATATAAAGAAAAATAATTATTTTGTTCATATTACAACACAAACCGTTATTTTTTTGATAGAGTTATAATAGGTTTTATGGTAAAAGTAAATCGAATGTATCAAACCCCATGTGACTAAAGCTTCGAGCGCGACGTAATAATTCCCACTCATAACGTAACTTTAACTTTTGCAATTTTCGGGCTACCCTCCATTCCCTTCAAAGGCGAATTACTGCTGGTTAAATTTACTCTCATTTTCGTAAGATCTGCTTTTTAGTTTCATTTCTTTGATCAAGCCTCTCAAAGTAGAAATTGTTGAGAACTCTGCTCCCGTCAAATTGGTATTCAGAGGTGATCTCGCAAATTCGCACCTCACAGTGTACTTGTGTTTCTTTTTTCACTTAAACATTTTGTTCAGTCATTTCGCTTGTTTGATGTTTATTTTTTGTCACGATTTCTTCGCTACGAATTTCCGGCAGGTCCTTTGAAAATTGACACTCCTTAAGACTTGAAATTGGAGGAAAGTGAACTGTTGCTAATTTTTTTGTTCTTTATTGTCGTACAATATTTGTTTTTTTTCAAGAGATCAGTAAAACTCATTAAAATGAAAAAATAATTTAAAGTATTATTTAGTGTGTTTAATGTTTATACTCAAAAAAATATTTCCTATTACTTGTAACTACTAACTAAGTGAAATATGTTCAAGTTTATTTATTTTTAATTAACCAATACATAGAATGTTAGAAAAAATTATTTCAATTAAGATATCATCTGATTATTATTTTTTTATAAAAAATATTTCATTCGAAGCTTATAAAAGACGATGGAAGGCTTAAGTTAAGTAGAAAGAATTCTTGTCAATTTTTGTTGTCCATATTTTATTTTAGGAAAAATGGGAAAAGTAATAAGCGAGAAATAAGAAAAGTTACTCTCGAAACTAATAAAATTCTTAACTCAAAACTTTTGCTGTGCTCCTTGCTCAACGTTACTATGAAATTGCGTGTTCAGTACCTGTTCCATCTTTTGTTCGAAATTTTAATCTTTTCTTCCAAAACATAATATATTTTAAAAACAAAACTATATTATTGAATTTCATTTCATCCCATTTATTTGAATTTAAATACTTTTATAGTACAAAGGAAGCAATTTCCTGCATCTGTCGCAGCACTACTAGTATTTTTATATATAAAAGTAACTTTCTGATGCTTATGGATACAGCTTTTATGTCGTGAATTCCAATAAGAGATAAAAGCTTATATTTATAATATTTTCTAAGCTTATTATAAGCTTTTTAAAATTATTATTTTATAATTCATTTTTGGACATACATATTTTTATACCATACGGTTCATATTTAACAAAAAATAAAAGGGAGTTTATATTTATATCAATTTTATAAATAAAATTCTAAGACTCTCATATATACGAGCCAGACTGTCCTTGTCCTAAAAGAAATTAAGAGTAGCCCAGATGTTAGAAGTTTAATGAAAGGGACTGGTTGACTAGTCACGGTCGACCGGCGCTTGCGCAGTCATTTCTCAATCGCCAGGTGGAATGTTTCTGGAAAAGTAAGGAAGGAATTGTGCTGAAATACTTTCAAATATTTTATTTTAACAAACGTACTGTATATTTTCGTATTTTGTATTATATATGTATATGGGTTATGGCATAATTATTATAATATTTTTTATATATGGAGCTTTTCCATGTTTGTATACATCAAGTATTCTTAAAAGGAAATAAATCAAAGGTTAATAAGTCACATCGATATTAAAGCTTTTGAAAGGTATTCGTAGTGTTCCATATAAAAAACTCTGTATCGTTAAAAAAGGGTTTAAGGTTTGACTGTGAGAATATAATGCGTAAAAACAAATAGATAAATAGTTTGTTACTCATATGATGATGATGTTCTCCCGACCGATTCCGGCCACGGCGGCCGATCTCATTGAGACTAGCCAACTGCGCAGGAGATATTATAGTGCACAAGTGTACGCGCAGACACAAGTGCACTCTCTATTCCTGTCACTCTCATATTCCGGTGGGACGACTGTTCGACACGACCAGTGAGAGTTAAGGCGCAGGACCGACGGCTTTACGTGCTCTCCGAGGCACGGGGGTGAAACACCGCCAACTTCCCAACTCCGGGCTGTTACTGAGGCTTACTTATACAGAAAGACTCAATAACTAAACTTGGCCCGACCCGGGACTCGAACCCAGGACCTCCGGGTATGCAGCCGTACATGCTAGCCACTACACCACGGAGGCAGTTACTCATATATTGTAGTTCAGATACAAATAAAATTTGTTCTCAGTTGCCGTGTTTCCAACAGTATGACAACATATCGTTAATATTACGGTCAAAGTATATAAGTATGTAGAGTGAATGTAATTAATACATATAATATATATGTAATTTTACATTGACCATTTAATTGACGAGATCAAATCTTTACATTTTAATATATTTTAATATAAGCGCGTACATGTATCGATCGTATTTATACTTAACGGTTAGTATAGATTTAGAAAAAGTATCCTTTAAGTTGTGTTCGGTTGAGCAGATATCATTATACCAAATTTTATCAAAATCTGTCCAATGGTTTTCTCGTGATGCGTTTCCAGACAGACAGACAAGAGTTCTAAAAACTTGACATTCAGGCTCTGTGTCAATAATAATGACTATTTCAAAAGATTTTCCAAAAAATAGTTTATGTACAGAATCGACTTAGTTACAATTTTATTATATGTATAGATATAAAACAATTGATTATTTCATAGCACTAGGATATATTTAAAACCTAGATCAAAAAGAAGTTTTGCTCCCTACAGGAAATAAATGTAGAATGTTTAAGTTTAGTTTGTTGGTAACATTGTCATACTCCATAAATCTTTTAGGGCTTTAAAAGACAACGAAACGTAACACGCAAAGTAAATAGGAAGTAAAAAAGTTTATATTTGGCTTTAATATTATTTGGGGTACCCTAAGGACGCGCTAGGATAGTAAATAAATATGTTAGGACATTAACACACAGTACCATCTAGTTCCATGTTAAACTACGAGCTTGTATTATGGATACCAGATAGCTGAAACACGATATAAACTTTAAATACATACATATTATAAATATAAACACACATGACTGGAGTACAAACATTCGTGCTCATCACACAAATGAATATCCCCAGCGGGACTCGAACCCGCGACCGCTGGGTCAGCAAGTAGGGTCACTACAAATTGAGCCAAACGTGTTGTTAAAAAAGAAAAGGTAGTTAATAAAAATAGAACAATATTTAGTTATTGAACATTATTTATTTTTTGTATTTAAAGATAGATTTTAGATTAAATTCATTTATTTTATTATATTTTATATATTAAAATAAAATAAAATTTAAGTTGATTTACATTTATTAAGCAAAATCATTCTTCTAATTAATTATTTGAGTGAAGCGACAGCATGAGAGCTTAGTAAATAGTGGAAAAATATTTCCAAGCGACTTATTTCTTACTTATTCCTTTCAAGTTTGAAATACAATTCTTAATTGCAAAGTGGAGCAATAACTGCTGTACTGTCTGTTGCATAAATATTTAATGGGTACTACACAAACACTTTAAAACGCTTAATTATTAAGGACTTTAATTTATCACGACTTATTTTGTAATGTAACTTGTGTTGAAATTAGTACACGTTTCAAAGCAAAAGAGAATTTTTAATATTTGCGAAGAACAAATATATGTAATTGTATATACAAAGCTACTGACATTTTATTAGGTAAGAAATAATTTTTACTTTGCATTGGTTACGTAGATCAAAGCGTCACAAATCAATTAAATTGATGTGAAGATGAAGAAGAATGAAGGTTGGCTGCCTATTTTACCTACTATTGAAATATCTTTTGACCTCAACGTTCACGAATGCCGTACAATAACCTTTTCTATAATACAATTTACATTTAATAAAGTATCGTCCATTGGATATGTAAAGAAATATGTTCTTATCATTGATTGTAACATCTTAAATAAAAACAAGGTAAAAAATTACGGAGAAAGAAAGTGGAAGGGGAGAGAGAAAGAGTATAATAACTAATAAGACAATAGCAAGTATAATATTCCCTCCACGACCGCGGACACGCCGGCGTGTCAGTTAACAATATATTTCTTAGTATTTAAATTAATTTCTTAGAAATTTACCTGGAGGTGTTAAAGGAGACATAAGTTAATCATAAGCAAAAAAAAATAGTTTGTGTCTATACATTAAACATGCGCTCTACTTACATGAAAGTATCTGTACAACAAAGAACGCCTAGGAATTCTCAAATAAGACAAACAGACGAAGTAACAAAAAATATTGAAACTCCTATTATTTGCCAATATATATCCCCTACATAAAATTTCAACCCGCAAAAATTTTGCGGGCATAAAAAATATGATTGGCACCTGCCAAAGGCAATTGGTTCAAAATTCACACAAAAATTATTTGCAACAAATGTTGTCTAACGTTTTGACAAGGTTAAAAAGAAAATGTAGCATATATTTTTTTTATTCTTTCTGGAATGAGAAGAAACTTGAACGATCAGTAAGAAAAGATCAAAATAGCTAAAATGGAATAAATATTTCAAGAAAAATTAAGGGTTGGACTTTTAAAGCAATTTTGGAGTCGATGTACTTTTTTAGAAATGAAGCAATAAAATTTAATTAAAATATTAAATTTTTATGTTAAATTTTACTTATTAGTATATAAAATAAGTGTATAATAAGTTTCACGTGTAGACCCTTTTGCTAAGTCAGTCAAGGTTGTCCACATGTTATATAATCTTACTTGATTATCTTTCTTAGGCGGCCTTTCACTCAAGGTGGGTCAATTTGCCAACGTAATCATGACATTTCGCTGCCCTCGATCTTAGTCGAACTACTTTCTCTACAATTGAAAAAGAAACGTATTCTAATATTAATAGAGATTATTTTCGACTAGAACGTTAAGTTGAAAAAATGAAGCATTTGCAATGTATGTTTTTGTGACGCAATCAACAAGTTAACGAGTTTGGAAGCTCATTTCTGTTAGTGTTAACGTGCTTATATATACTTAATGTTAAAAATATATTACTGTTTTAGAAGTTTATATTATAATATTTTTTTTCCGTATTAAAGTTATGGGTATATCATAAGTTTTTCGCTTTGTTGGTCTAGTTGTTAGTATGTACGGTAGCAGAACCCGGAGTTCTGGGTTCGAGCACTTATACTATCTTTCTATATAATCCCTCTTTCTATCGATTAAAACCGTATTAAAACCCTACTGGTTTTACAGTAGTTTTTGAGACTAGCTCGAACAAACACATATTCAGCGTGGTGGAGGACTTTAATTTATAATATATAGCGACTTTTCTTTTCATACTAATTATTAAATCTACATTGTTACAGAGATACGAACCCTATCCCTTCCAGTATGAACCACGGATTGTATACAAGAAGCCACTAAGAGAGCATGAGAAGCCGCAAGATCTTCGCAATGTGCCAGGCACACCCGGTGTGGACTACCCTATATACCATGCTGTGCCAGAAACTCACTTCTCCTGTGCCCACGTGCCAATCCATCCTGGCATGTATGCCAATGTTGAAACTGGATGCCAAGTAAGTACAAAAGTATAGCAAGTATTAATATATGAATAAAGACACGTTCGGCTCAGTTTGTAGTGAAAGTGCCAACGGTCGCGGGTTCGAGTCCCGCTGGGGGCACTTATTTGTGTGATGAGCACGAATGTTTGTACTCCAGTCATGGGTGTTTATATTTATAATATGTATGTATTAAAGTTATATATGTGTAGTGTATCAACTATCTAGTATCCATAACACAAGCCTTAAGCTTACTATGGGACTAGATGGTGTTGTGTTTTAATGTCCCAACATATGTATTTATTTTATTCATCTATGAATTGCTATTGTGTAAGTGTTTGCCAGTTTGAATTTCGTATAAGGCAGCTAATGTATCGATTAATGCAGTTTTGCTCAACATAAAAGTTTGAGATTAGATGGAAAGGATAAAATGATACTATATTTTGACGGACATAGCTGTATATCAAACCTCATTCAAAAATATCAATGAAATTAAAACGTAAGTATAATATTGTAACCGACTTCAGAAACGGAGGAAGTTCTCAGTTGAAATATATGCGTGGATATTTTTGTATATGTTTATAATGCGATATACCTATTGAACATATTATTAGAGATTTTTAGAGATTGTGAAACGAAGTTGATAAATGTAATACTTAAAATTGAAATAAAACAAAGAGCACTAAACTAAGAGCACAGTTTGCAAATAGATCACGTCCTAAACGAGCCAATGCTATACTAGACAATAGGGTCCGCAGGGACTAAGTTTTTAAAGTGTGCCAAAGAAAATTGCAAACACGTAACTTTTAAAAGTTATCTCCATCTGATAATAATTGTAGGACAGGATGAAAATAACATAAATAAACCCACAGTTAAATTCTTACAGTAAATCTCAACTAGTAGGTCTATATTTTGTGCAGAGAAGAATTTGTGACTAATTATATATTATTAAAGTATAGTGTAATACACAAAATTTTTATTTTATCTCATAAAAATCGTAATGAAACTAATGGATTTGATGCGAAGGATTTGACACTAGCGAAAAATCTTGGCTTCTCTTGGGTGTGTCCTTAGGTGCTTAATTTTTATAAATAATATACATTTGCGTTGGTCTTTATTTAGATGTAAGTTTATACTTTCTTAGATTTACGCGAATATTTGATATTTTAAATGAAACCATTATTTCGGATTTTTTCGCGGATTTATTTTGATTATTGGTTTTCGGACGTTTGAATGCTTTGGAGTAATCATGGTCTCTCCCGTGACCATGATTGCCGAAAGCATTCAAAATATCCAAAACTTTTTTTATGTATGTAATTCTCTACTACTTCTCGTTCTAGTATATCACTTTTTATCACTGTACAGCGACGTTTGATTGCAACACTATTTCAATTACAGATTACAGCGATACCACTATTTAATAGAATTAATACTGATCACCATTCAAGGAAATTTTGAGCTTATGATCTCTACTTCTGCTTAGCTTAGCCACTCAGACACTTTAGGTAAAAATAAGCACATTGTATAATATAATAATATAATATTGTGAATGTATTTTTAAAAAATTTGTTTAAAATATTTAAAAATAACTCAAACAGATCACAGCATAAACTTTAATATTGTACAGCTTTCTTGGGATAGGTATGTATATAATACAGTATAGTAGCTGTCAACTTATTCGTCATTCCCTTCAATAACACTATCATGAAACCTTTCATTTCACTTTGTTCAACGGATCCAAGATTAAATTCCGATTAGATTTCCCTCAAAACTTTCCGCTTATCAGTCACCGAACCTTTGGTTTCAACTAAATAATCGTGTTCTTTAAGCGAATTTCCACGTAGCCAAATTACTATGGCCGACCAATTTGGCCTAAATTGAATAAGTTTGAAGACATTGTTAGCGCGGCGTGACTAACCTGAGACTCGAAGGCCCGTAAACCAAAATTATAATTTCAATCGCGTTATTTCTAGAAAATTAATTAAGTCAAATTTTCAAAAGAATCAATCCGTGAAAGGGGAATGAAAGGAAAAGCAAAGTTGCACAAGTCCGAATTGAATCGGAGCTTTATTTAAAGTCTGTAACACTTTCCAAAAGATAGATTAATTATATTCCATTTGCTTTGACTATTTCTTAGACATTGAATGGCTGTTTAACTTGAAAGGAATATTTTTTGGTAAGTTATTCGGGGAAAATATTGAAAATATATTTTCATTTTAGATAAAAAAATAAGATAATAATTATATAATATATTCGACACTCGTACTACTGCATGTACAAGAACAATGTTAATTATATTATGCACTACATATGAACTTTATATTGTTAGGTACAATTTTTCGTCTCGCTAAAATTAAATAACTAACCGAAAATGTTAACTCATTTCTCATACACGCCTTGTTCTACAAAAGCTAGTTTCTAAGCCTTTATTGAATAACTAGCAGCCACTGGAAGCTTCACTCAAGACAAAGTGAATTTGCCATTATCTTGCCAAATTAAATTGCGAAACCTATTTGAGCTCAATTTTCAAATTCTGATGATAATGTTGCTACCGTTCATTTTTCAGCTTATTTTTTTTTTACAGATTTTCTACCTTTGATAGATTTTGTGATAATACCCTGGTCGAATAACCATGAATTTTACCTTTAAAATACTAAAAGATTCATAAAGAATAATTGAAATGGCGAGCTTTTCTAAGTTATTTCAGAACAATATTCTGTTCGATAATAATTATAAAACAAATTTTATTTTTAATTTATTAATAACTAGCAAAACCCGCGGCGTTCGCGCTAAAACTACAAAAAATCCCTAAAAAAGTTGGTTCCATACAAAATTTCATCCTCTATTTTACCCCCTTATTGGATCAATTTCGAAAAATGCTAAAACACGTATTTATTTAATTGTGTTGAAGACCATTTATACTAAGTTTCAAGTAATTCTGATCATAAATAATTTTTGGGTTGTATTATAACGTGTTTTCCCGTGGGAATGAGATGACCCCCCGCGCTGAAAAGTAGCCTATGTTACTCTCCAGCCTTCCAACTATCTCCACGCAAATCACCCCACGTTTCACTATTCGAGATGAAAGAAGGACAAACAAACAAACAAACACACTTTCACATTTATAATATTAAGTATAGATTTATTTAAATTATACTCGTATGAGAAAAGATAATAAAGAGTTAAGCATTTAACTAACTAGTTAACAATATAAGGTAATATTTATAAAATCAATCTTACAGGCTTATCACGTTTGCCACGATGGCCGCGAAGGTCACCAGGGCGCCTCCTTCCTTTGCACCAATGGAACGCTCTTCGATCAGGCCAAATTCGCTTGCGATTGGTGGTACAACGTCGACTGCTCAAAAGCTATCGAGCACTACAAGTAAGATTTCGTAACTAGTTTTACAAATTTATTAACTAATAATAATATATTAATTTATTAACTAATAATATAATAATATAAGCTACTTACGCCACGGTTTTGGCTTCACCAAGATCCTAAATAAGGCTGAGATAAGAAAATCAACACCGTTAGTAGAATAGAAAAAACTACTAAAATTATCTTAGTGTTGTATCATATTGTTATAATATGTTATTTCCATATATTTATTATTTTTATTTTATACATTTGCTGCCCTTATTTTATTTATTTGTTTCTTATGGAATGCTACGCCATATTTTCTTAAGAAATCTGTATTTTAGTTAATAGTATTCTGGCTTTCTGTAATTTAAGGTAAATCTATCTAGAAATAAATATTATAAAGATAAATGTATTATTAGAATCGCTTATCTCTCAATTAATATTTTGTTCTACGAAAAATCTTTTAAAGTACACATGCTCTGCTCCAATTGCCACCCCTGTTTATTATTTATCGTGCTTAAACTCTGCTATAGATCATTAACGTTACGGGCTATACGAGAATTGCTTTAATTTACTAAAAGAATATTAAGTATTAATTATTTTAAAATACTTATCTGCTATTCATAAATATCGTGAGAACGATTAAATATATTTGCTAATAATTAACAAAATTAATTCTTTTAACGTATAGTTAAAAACTTAAATATATTAGTATTACTTTAACTGAAAGCCGTATGGTTTCATCGTTATGCAAATAATCTGTAGCGAATAATAACGATACGTTAAAATTACTATAAAATATACGGTATAAAATATTATTATGTATTTAAAGTAAATACACGCTATAAATTCTGGAAGCAGCGGGATTTATTCACGCACCCCTCTGAGTATCTCACAGTGGGTGCCAATTTAGCTATCATGCTTGATACTTGTTGTTATTATTAAATTGTATACATATATACATACATATATATATATATATATATATATATATATATATATATATATATATATATATATATATATATATATATATATATATATATATATATATATGTACCATTAAGAATAGTGATATTCTATCTATTGAGGGAATTATTAGTCTAATAGCAAACTTATAGATATATAGCGTAGATATATAATGCATAATATATGGTGTAAATCCGGCTCCGCGTTCCAGTACCAGTAACTATATTGCCTAGACTATATTATTATGTGTATTGTATAAATTATTATATTTTTAAATAACTGATTATTATATTTTTTTAATATTTGTTTTGTTAATGCAGATTGAACGCTGATCCCTTAAAGAACCCATACGTGCCGAAGCCAAAAAAAGAAGAACTAGAAGAAGCCCCACATGGAATTTTCTATAGAAAGATACACGCTTAAGTTATTCATGTGTCACCACTCATTCACATAAAAATACATAAATATTAAATCATCTGTAGATTTCATACCATCTTTTCGTATAATGATTCAAATTAGACTTTTTAAATAAAACTTCAGAACATACTCAGGCTGTAAGCAATTTTGAATTGTAAATTCATCTGAAAAAGATTCATTGTTATCAGTTTAATATATACTCGTACATATTATGTAAGCCATGAATGTACTTCTGCTAAGACCAGTTGTCGAGTTATCCATCCTTTAAATTTGGCTTGATTAATTTTGTATATAAATATTTTAATATACAACCTAAAGGTATATGCCCAAAAACAACTTTCAAAGGTAATGTTTTAACCGTAAATTTGAAGTTGTATATATATATATATATATATACGTGTTCTGCAGAACTAGCCTTTGAAAGCTTATTTTAATAGGATATTTTAAGACGACTGATTAACTTTTACTTTGCTTCAATTTTAATTCAATTAACTCATTTCTCATACGTCATTTTTGTATTTATTATAATTAGATGTAATTCTTTAATATTCACTTTCATTTCATTATAAATTGTGGTCACAAAATTCAATCATCTTCATACATTTTTATAAGTTTTTACAAAGTAGAATAATACTCTATTTGGGTAAGTTTAAATTGTAATATATGATTAAGAAGCCATTAAATAGTTACCCATGTATCTTTTTTTATTTCTCACTAGCAACTCAACCTTGCTTCACTCGAGTTCGTGCCTAGTAAAAAACAAAAACAAATCTATACCATGGGGACCGCAAATTTTTCCGGGATAAAAGTAAGCTATGTACTAACCCAGACTATAATCTATTTCTATGCCAAATTTCATCCAGATCTGTACAGGTTATGTTGAGTAACAAACATCCATCCAAACTTTGGCATTTGTAATATAATAATCAATTAATCTGTGACAATATCCAGGCTGTCAAGAGTCTTTGTCAAGTTGACTTTGTGTAAAAGTTGAAGTACCGCGTTGTACGAATCGGTGCATCACTGAATAATTTTTGTAGAATTGTATTTATAAATCAGAAATTAATACGAGTGCTTAAAAGTAAATAATTAATTGTCAGATTTATGTAAATAAGTTTCTACTATTGTTCTTTTGTGTTTATAATATTATATATTGAGAGGATGAAAGCTATATTACATATCTTTTCTATTACCGATACTACATTTATTTTTCTGTTATCTATTCGTACTAGTAAATGATAACTGCACTAAACGTAACGGTATTGATTTGATCCCTTCAATATATGATATTTTACTGTAGAATACCCAACATAAAGCTACGACGTAGGAAAGCGCCATCCAATAAGGATCAAGCCAATATAATAAAATATACTGGCTAATAATATAGGAAATAGTCATATATTAACCTATTTTGTCATTCCGCAAAATCTATACATATAATAAAATTCTGAGTTGAATCTGTATCAATTTTTTTTTGGAAAATGTTATTGAAGTAGTCATTATTATCGATACAGAGGCCGAATTATAGTTTTTAGAATTTTTGTCTGTCTGGGAACGCATCACGAGAAAACCATGGACAGATTTTGATGAAATTTGGTGTGATGGTGGCTGGTTATCAGGATCAACATATAGGATACTTTGTAATATGGGAAAATATCTCATTTCTGAGAAATCTTACCCAGGGATGAACCCGAGCGGAGCGAGGGTAAGTTACTAGTTAAAATTAAATTGAATTATTTTATCCATTTATATGAATAATTGTATATTTATATATCCGTTTTAATAAAAATTTGGAGATTATGCAAATTGCACATCCATTTAGGTTTCTGATAAAACTTTGTTAAAGAACGTAAGGTAAGCGTCGTTATTATCTAGACTGCAATATTCTCAGTAAGGAACCCATATTAATATTTTAAATGTGACGTCACGTCAAAATTTAACGTCAAAATAGAGCGATGAATCGATGTGATTTTTATAATATGAGGATAGTTGGAAGAATGGAGAGCGACAAAAGCCAATTTTTGTATGGCGGGATAATATCTCATTTCCACGGGAAAACACGATATAAAAACTCATTTACAAGGAATTTAGATTGATAGGATTTTCTGTGTTGATAGAAGCAGAGCGAGAGCAATAAAGAGAGGATATGGTAAGAAGGTGATATTAAGTAGGTACTTACGCCAAAAAACGAATTGTACCTAATTAATTTTATATTCAAAGACAAATTGTTAGTATAAAATATTAATTAAAATTTCAACTAAAAAGTCACTCTGACTTCGAAAACACTTAAAAATATTTCTAAATTAGAAGTACCAAAGTATTAGCAACTTAGAAAATTAATATTATGTAACCACCTTTATTGAAAAACATATTTATTAGCCATAGTAAAAATCGAGATGAGTACCTAATTTTTCTAAGTTAATCAAAATTGTACTTCTATCTATCTATCTATTTTTCTTTTCAGCCTTTTTAACGTCCCACTGTTGGGCACGGGCCTTCCTTCAATATGATGGGAGTCAAACCATAGTCCACCACGCTGGCCAAGTGCGGGTTGGTGGACTTCACATATCTTTCGAAATGTTGTTAGGTTCTTTTAGACATGCAGGTTTCCTCATGATGTTTTCCTTCACTGTAAGACAAACGGTAATCATGTTAGAAACGATTCGCACATAAAAATACCAGAGGTGCGAGACCCGGGATTTGAATCCGCTTCACTCGATTTCGCAAGCGAGTGCGTTACCTCTGGGCTAATTGTGCCTAAAGTGTACTTACGCATACATATTTGCATTCAGCACGACATAATAACAATTACTCAAAACGTAAAGCAACAAAAGACCATTTCGGTACCAAAACAAGCAATATTGCTGACCGATTGTCTCGTCCGATATTGCACTCGCCTCAATAGTGCATTGTGTCGGTGTCAATTATCCACCGAGTGCGAACGAAAAATAGACAAAGGCGAATTTCGCAGTTACAATTTTCGCGCTACAAACATCGGGCGAATGATTGAATTTCGCTTCGGTGAAAATACTCGATCTCTATCATTTTTGAAGGCAACCATTTTGGGGTGTGGCTTTTTATTGAATTTTTCTCGTCTTGATGACTTTATAAGTTTAGTTACGTACTTACATAAATTATATATTCCCGTTCATATATTTTTGAACTACTACTGATAAAATTATATAAAAATCTGTCAAATGTTGTTTGACTTATTTTTTAAATATCTAAGCAAATTTTAAAAGAACTTTAATGAGTAGAAAAACGTTGCAAAAATGGCTTTTTATGGAAAAAGTAAAAGGTTTCTTGGATGTAAATTACGCGAGTATAATTTTTCGTGCTAACCAAAAACATTCTCTCTACTTTTTAAATGACATAACATCTAGTCTCATTCTTTTGCTACTGTTTGCTAGTTTTTAGCCCAAAGAATTAGCGTTGCGATACAGTGCGGGAATGTACTTACAATTTTTGTTACAATTAGTAAATATTTATTTTGTTGCATTGACTTAGGCAGACAGTGGTAGTCTAGTAGTAATATGCTTGCTTAAGAAAGCGAGTAGAGCGGGTTAAAATCCCAGGTCTCGCGCCTCTGATATTTTCATGTGCGAATCATTTTCAACATGATTACCACGTGTCTTAACGGTGAAGGAAAACATCGTAAGGAAACCTGCATGTATGAGAGAACCTAGCAAGTATTCAAGAGACATGTGTAGTCCGCCAACCCTCACTTGCCTAGCGTGGTGGACTATGGCCTGATCCCACCTCGTATTGAAGGGAGGCTTGTGCCCAGCTGTGGGACGTTAAAAAGGGCTGTACATACGTAATACAGTATTAACTTAGTTTTATTAAATTTATCTTGTTAAAAGAAAACTGCAACAACAAAAACACTTAGTGAGAAATATAAGGAAAATCTATATATAAGCAAGGCTGAGTGTGAAATCTTGTACAAGGATAAAAAACAAATTGAAATAATTAAATTGTCTTATGAATATTTGAGGACGTGAAATGTAAATACTTCTAAGAATGAATTAGAACCAATTAAGCAAATAGCAATTCTTTTCGATTTGCTTTACGCTTTATTAATTGTACGTAAATAAGAAATGAGTTTTCATTCTTGTTATGTTTTTATTTAATTACTGAATGTAATGACCTGCCTTTTTCTTAGCACGTCCTAATTTACGTTTTTAACTAAGCCCAACATGTTCTACAATAAAGTTAAATTACAAGACCAAAATGAAATCAAATGTATGACATTTTATTTATTTATATCTAGTTAGAACGGCGGTGTCACTTATATTAACTCGATGGTTACATTATAAATTATTACAAACATAATAGGAAAGATAAAAAGTAATAAATAAAGAATACAAACAAAAGCAAATACTACTTGGGTTCTGAGAATATTAATAACAGGGTTATTCAATATTCTCAGCGTACCTTAGTAATTCAAGGACTTTATATAGTACTAGAAGAGCCCGCGGCTTTGCTCGCACTAAAACTACAAAAAAAAAACTCTAAAAAGGTAGATTTCACACAAACTTTAATCCCGTATTTTACCCCCTTATGGGATGAACTTCGAAAAATGTTAAAACACGTATTTATTTAATTGTATTGAAGAGCATTAATATCAAGTTTCAAGTAATTTTGATCATACATTTTTTTTTGGTTGTATTATGACCTATTATTCCGAGGGAATGAAATAACTTTCCGCGGTATAAAGTAGCCAATGTCTCTCTCCAGCCCTCCAACTATTTCCACACAAAAAATCACGCCAATCCGTCACTCTGTTTCAACGTGAAAGAAGGACAAACAAACAAACAAAAAAACTTTCACATTTATAATATTAAATATGGATTATGCAACCGGAGGTATATGTAATTGTATAATGTACATAAAGCAAAACTAGCAGCAAGTATAAGATAAAGAAAAGCCACCTCCAACCTCTTGGTTCCATTTTAAGATCATCTCGAAAGTATTATATTATACAAATTCATATATTCTTAGGACTTACATACGTAGCTACAGAGTTTTAAAACAAAACTATAATTTATAGTGGATTAAGATCCATCCAAGATTTCATATATATATATATATATATATATATATATATATATATATATATATACAAAAAAAACTGCCTCGGTGGTGTAGTGGCTAGCATGTACGGTTGCACACTCGGAGGTCCTGGGTTCGAGTCCCGGGTCGAGCCAAGTTTAGTTATTGAGTCTTTCTGTATAGTAAGCCTCAGTAACAGCGCCCGGAGTTGGGCAGTTGGCGGTGTTTCACCCCTGTGCCTCGGAGAGCACGTAAAGCCGTCGGTCCTGCGCCTTAACTCTCACTGGTCGTGTCAAGTAGTCGTCCCACAAGAGTATGAGAGTGACAGGAATAGAGAGTGCACGTTGTGTCTGCGCGTACACTTGTGCACTATAATATCTCCTGCGCAGTTGGCTAATCTCAATGAGATTGGCCGCCGTGGCCGGAATCGGTCAGGAGAACATCATGTATAAAAGTTGGATGTGCAGTGAGTGGTATCGCGCTCGATTGCAAAACCGAGTGATGCTGGTTCCAAAACCGGGTCTCAAATATCTGATATTTTCATGTTCGAATAATTTTTAACATGATTACCACTTGCCTAACGATGAAGAGAAACATTTTGAGGAAATCTGCATATCTGAGAGAACCTAACTATTTATCAAAAGAACTCAGGACTTGGTCCACAGTCCACAGCCCCTGAACCCCCTCGCAATCTTCCCAAAAATGCGATCCTTGGCACAGCAGTGGGACCTTAAAAATGACTAGACACTATATGAGCTTTGGCTAGTAAAAGTTTTTCAAAGTAACCTATTTCGTTAGTAGTCTCATAAACTATCAGCAAAGAAGCAGAACAGTCGATTTTTATGTGTGAAAGGAAAGAAAACAAGTAAGATACTTTCAAATCTGTACATGTAATAAAATTGTAACTAAGCAGAATCTGTACATTATATATTTTTTGGAAAATCTTATTGAAATAAACATTATTATCGATACAGAGGCCGAATCTATAGTTTTTAGAATTTTTGTCTGTCTGTCTATCTGTTACTGCATCACAGAAAAACCACTGAAAGGATTTTGATGAAATTTGGCATGGTGATAGCTGGTTACCCGGGTCAACATATAGGGTACTATTTACCGCGGGAAAATGTCTCATTTCTGAGAAAAAAAATACAAAAACTGCAATGTAAGAGTATACTAATATGTAAAACCTAACAATTTCGTTTTTGGTAATCTGAACGCGGGCGGAGCCGCGGGCCATGCTAGCTTACAATATTATTTATAGTTTTGACGTATTCAATGATATTAAACAATACTTCAAGTGCAAGCGAGGATTAAATGGTTTTAACTGTCGATTAAAACGTAAATACTTATCTCATATTTACATTTTATCATTATAACTGTAGGGGCTTTTAATATGGCGTTAGTACAACGCAAATGTTTTGTTTGAAATATGTTAAATATTGAAATTGCTATATAAACTTTTATTTCAGCATCAATTTTAATCCTGTAGCATTGTTTGATACAATATTAATTAAGGAATTAAACTGATTGCATGTTGTTATAATAAAAACAATTCAATTCAATTCTCTTGCTAATGGCTTCAAAACGTGCCAGTTGAGCACAGATTACTTTGCCAATGTCAAGTAGAATGGAAATAAAAGCAATATTTTACATATTATTGTTGAGGGATGTTGACAGCAACGAGTGTAACACAGAGTCAGGAAAACACTATTCATTTTAGTAAGTGGTTACCGTGGGGCATAGGTTGTCATAATATGAGATAAGTTATATATTATTAAAGCTCACAGACACACGCACGCACCTGAATTAACTTCGTCTTTCTTTTTTGAAGTCGGTCAGTAAAATTTAAGTGTAGGATGTTTGTGTCCAAACTGTCCTTTTTGAATACTCATATGGATAAATGCATAATTCACAATCTATTGATGTAATGATATTAAACTGGTAAAATCTACACATATAATAAAATTGTAACTAAGTACATTAAATATTTTTGGAAAATCTTATTGAAATAAACATTATTATCGATACACAGGCCGAATCTATAGTTTTTAGAATTTTTGTCTGTTTGTCTGTTACCGCATCACAGCAAAACCACTGGAGGGATTTTGATGAAATTATGCATGGTGATAGCTGGTTATCTGGGTCAACATATAGGAAAATGATATTAGAGCTTTATATATGTATAAAGCACATAAAAAAATGACATTGTACTTAGAGCTCTAGCGAAGTGAGAATAAGACGTTAATGTATGATGCTATATTTTTTTAATATTCATTTACATTAAAATATTTAAACATAGATTTCAGAATATTATACTCCGAAGAGTTTGAGATTTATAATGATTGTTAAATTTTCCTTTTTGTTAAAACTAACTTCAGGATACGAATGAAAGTGTATTGTTTTAAGGTTCAGATAGTTTACTTAGAAGTCTTTGCGGTGGAAGTAAGACAACTAACAGAAAACTTGTTTCAATTTTATTAGCTTTATAGAATAATTATTTCAGTTATTTGAATTAGAAGGTACTTCAAAGTTCAACAAGATGAGATTTACTACAAGCTTGCTTCCCAATACAAATTTATATCCCTATTTCCACCTCCTTAAGGGATGATTTCCGGGATATAAAGTATCTTATGTCTTTCCCAAGGTTTCAAACTATCTTCTTACCAAATTTCATCTAAATCGGTTCCGTAGATCCAGAGATTACCCCCTATAACCTCACAAACGCACAAACTTTACCTCTATTAGTATAGACTAAGCATAAAAAATACTTCGAAAATATTGCACATATTTCTGTCTACTTTCGCTTTTAGCTTTATGAAACCTCTATATACAATGAAGTATGGTCTTCAATGGTAATTTAAATTATTAATTTGGACAAATATGATTTCATAGCTTTTGGGTTACATAATGGAAATGTTACATACATCTATACATATAATAAAATTGTAACTAAGCCGAACCCGTACATTAAATATTTTTTGGAAAATCTTATTGAAATAGACATTATTATCGATACAGAGTCCGAAACTATAGTTTTTAACCCCCGACACAAAAAGAAGGGTGTTATAATTACAATTTTTGTCTGTCTGTCTGTTATCGCATCACGTAAAAGCCACTGGAGAGATTTTGATGAAATTTGGTATGATGATAACTGGTTATCTGAGTCAACATATAGGATACTTTTTACTGCGGTAAAATATCTCATTTCTGAGAAATCTATACTAAACGTTAAAACTTAAAAATTTTGGTAGAAATGACTTTCTCAATTAAATTCGCAATCCTGCTTCTGAAATATTGTACTATTCTCTTATTTACTCGCATTTCCTAACCGATGCGACGGAAAATTACACTCAAATGTAAGCGGAACAGTGAAATAAATAAAACCATTTTTAAACTACTCGCAACTACAAAGTGCTTTAGTACTCCACTAGTATCATCTTCTTAACGAATTATGTAAGTAGTTGTAACTAAATGGAGTTCTAAAATGTAAAAATGTAGTATCTTTTTGGCCGACTTTAAAATTGATGAATAAAATGTCATTGCACTTAATTCGAGTGTATATTTCTATATTAGTTAGTGGCTGCAGATATGGAGGTCTTAGGTTTGAGTCTAGATTCACGCTTAATTTTATTACTGGGTTATTTTGATTCGAAAAGTACGTAAAGCGGTCTTTCTATGCCTTAACTCTCACCGGTCGAACTTTGAAAATATCTGATTAGGTATCTATTCTAAATGAAAACCTCCGTTTATTTTTTTTACATTTTAGTGCCTGGAAGTCGGTTTTTTTTAAGTTTTTATTTTTCCATTTTTAAAGAATTCCATTTTTAATTTGTAAGAAGAAAGTTTAAAATAACATATTCGAATAAGCAATTTATTTAAAAATAAATATTTATTGTTAACTTTTTAAAAAACCGCTCGACCGATTTCGATAAAATTTATATGGGACTGCCTGGGAAGTATACCCTTTGAAACAAAAAAAATCTAAATCGGTTAAGGCGTTTTCGAGTAATCGGTGAACATACATAAAAAAAAGATTCTGACGAATTGAGAACCTCCTCCCTTTTGGAAGTCGGTTAAAAACACCATTATATACAATCGGCACCAATCGTGACGTATCACTATTTCCCTTTAACAACAATCGCACAATCTGTGCCCAGTTACTTACGCACATCGTTTTTAAATACAAAATGTAGCAGCTCTCGTTCACCGTAATGTTTATACATGATAGCAATCACGAATCGTTCGAATGGTTTTATCGAAATGTCTCCGGCCGGATGTTTAATTAAAATAATTGCAAATCTTTTAAATTAAATACAGTGTCGAGAAAAAACTATATTGCCCATCCCAGTAAAGTGCTCTCCGACATGAGGACGTATTGCAATTTATTAAATGAAATTTTTGTAATGCTTCAATTTCGAGGTCGTTCAGTAATTTTAAATGAAGTGAACACCTGATGTGAAAGCTCAACGAAAGTTTTAACATTTTAATTATAAACTTACTTTAAGGGTATCGGTGAACTATTTTATATATTAAAATGTATTGCTATGATTTGAATTATATAATTATGAAAAAGATACTATTTTTTTAATTAATTTGCAATAGTCAAGTTTATATTAGATCAAGGAAGAGAGTATAGCAAGTATCTGCTTCATAATATGATACTAAATTTTAGCTTGGTTTCTGATAGTTGGCCCTAGCTATAATTGAATGAGTGTTGATGAATTTATTTTTTTAAACAAAGTTAATGTAATATCATAAGCTTTTAAGCTTTAGCAGTATAAGCTTTTTACATTTATTCAATTCTATAAAAAGGGTGTATTAATAAACAAACAGTTTCAATAAGATATTATACCTACATTGCGATATAGAAATTGTTGGAAAAGAGCAAAAATTGCTCGTTGTAAAATATTTTTTACATTTTGTAAAAATTTTCATTTCAGTTAGACTCTTTACTCTTAGTTTTATTTGTTTTTATTATTTCGTTGTTGACTATAAGCGGCTCCCCATTTTGCTAACAACTTTCACGTGATAGATTAAAATGGATCCAGGAATGAATTTTTAACGAAACTACTGCTATATTTTAAAATATTTCCAATTTTTTTCAATTCCATCAGACGGAGTTTAGATATTTTAGGTATGTGATCGTCTTTTATAATAGTACCTGTGCGACCGAGCTTTGATCGGTGTTTTTCAGAAAAGATATAAAATTACGTTTTCCAAAAAAAAAAAACGCGTTTCAAAACTTTAAAATCAAAACCTTATCTACGAGTAAATACAAAATCGTTGGAGCCGTGTCCGAACTCTACGAAATAAATTTATATACAAGAATTGCTCATTTTAATATTATTAGATTCTATACGATAATTATAAATTGTTATGGCAAGAATATCTTTGTAGATGTTTCCATATTTCAGTGTTTTATTTTCTATTTAATTATATATTGATTCAAACTACTCCAGCTTTTTCGAAGCATGTGTTGAAACCCATTAAAAATATTTAAAAACTAATTCTTTGATTTTCATCGTCAACTCTTATAGTCTTTAGTTATACTTGCTAGCCTGCCTTCAATACGGCGGGCATCAGGCCTTAGTTTACTACGCTGGCCAAGTGCGGGTTGGCGGACATCACATGTCTTTCGAACACGTGCTAGTTTCTCTTAGACATGCAGGTTCCCTTGATGTTTTCCTTCACCGTAAGTCAAGTGGTAAACATGTTGGAAATGATTCGGGATTTGAACCCGCTTCACACGGTTTCCCAAGCGAGTGCGTTACCACTGGGCTACCACTGCCTGTCATGCATTTAGAAAAATAAAAAGAATATATAACGTCGTTACAATTTAATACTAATATGGAGAGTTATAAAATTTTCTTATCAGAATTGCGATTTAAATATATCTAAAAAGCTGTACACATATCCTTGACTAATGTCACTCACTCGAAATCCTTACGTCATTGCGTAATTGGAACTGTGAGTGGGTAAAAATTACATTTTTGTATGTCTTGGATACTCCTTGGGCAATATGTAAATAGAAAACATAAGACAGCGCAAATAAAAGCGTGTTTCGCACGAGTGTCGTAAATTGCCCGATATTCCCAACGGTTTATTTTTTGAATATATTTTTTTCTGCATAAACAATTTTGTGAGCAAAATGTAGCGGAAAAGGAATGTTTGTTAATATTTATTTATATTGTAATAATATATGTAAGTTATTTAACAAGACTTTGGACAAGTTTATTCGATATCGTTAATCGAAATAAAAAAACTATACAGGATTTACCTTCTGTTCTAAAAACGAGAATAATAAATAGATAATACTAGCGACTCATCCTTGCTTAGCTCGCGTTCGTCCCTAAGTACGTTTTAACACGTACGTTTAAACACCGACTTCGAAAATATTTGATTAGGTATCTATTCTAAATGAAAACCTCCGTTTAGTTATTTTTTTAATTTTAGTGCCTGGAAGTCGATTCTTATTTTTTTTTAAGTTTTCCTTCTTCACTTTGTAACAGCTCCTATATCGATTTTTTACACAAAATCGTAGGAAGTTAAAAAAATAGTATAGTTCTCGTTCTCTGAATAGACACTTGTTATTTTAAAGTTTAAATAAAACGTATTATCTGTTCGAAGACGACGGAGATTTATAGTTATTAATTATCTTTTTGGAAACGAGTCTCTCCCGTGACCATTGCTGTAAAGCAATCGAAGCGTCGGGTATTAAAAATCAAAATAACTCCGCAAAAAAATCCGAAAAGATAGTTTCACTTAAAATGTCAAATATTCGCGTAAATATAAGTATTAAATACAGGTTAGTTCTATGTAGTAAGATTATTTTTCCATATATAAAATTTCACGTAGAAAGTACCGGTTTAATATACGTTTTAGGTTCAGAAAAACCATTGAAACAAATCCCAAATCGTAAATAAGATCTCGTAACTGTAGATAGAGCGTAGATCTATAGCGCTTATAAAGCGTGAGGTGTGGGTCTCTTCGAAGAAATTTATGGGGTACCTGTGGGACCGCTTAGGGGTACTAAGATCGTAGGCTATTCGTGATAAATTACTGACTATAAAACTGATATAAGAAACAGTTAATGGACCAGTTAGGTGCAATATTTTGAATATAAATTATATCTTTACGATAATTTCGAGATCTTTTAAGTTAGTAATTTGTACGTTTAAGTCCAATAATTCACTGGATTAACAAACATGTTTGTGTAACGCATCTAAGATGATACGCTACGTTTGTATGCTAAATATGTAATATCTATATATGTAATAAAACTGTAGAGGTCGAATGTCTGTGCATAGAAAAAAAAAATCCAAAAACCGAGTCACCCCGATGTAAGAAGAGAAATAGAACAAATCCAGATTTTTTTCAATTTTTTTGTTTCTCTGTTTGTTTGTCTGTTTGGACGGGCTAATCTCCAAAACTGTTGGACTGATTAAAATGAAACTGCATGGTGATACCTTATATCCCTGGTCAACATTTTAGATAACTTTCATCCCGGAAAATTAAAGAGTTCCCATGGGATACTTATAAAACTATAGTAACTTATACAGCTTAGTACATAAAAACTCCTGATTGGATTTTAATGAAAGTTTACAATAATATAGTTCATACATCAGAATAACAACTAGGCTACTTTTTATCCCGGAAAATGTACGGTTCCTCTGGGATAGATTTGTTTCTGCTTGTCCGGAGGCGAACTCGAGCGAAGCCAGGGTGATCCGTTAGTTTTAACATCAAAATGAAAATAACACTTCTTGGGAATGTTGTGTTTCTCTTTAGACTTTAGCTTTCAATATTAGTAATTTATAACTATTTTACTTTATATATGAAAAAAATAGTGTTTTTTGAAAATCTTTAACTGCAATGAGGTTTTTTCCCCATTTATCAAGTTGGATCAAATATTGCTCACAAAATAAAATGTTGTGGAAACTTTTACTTCGAAGAATATATTAAAAAGTATGAATTCTTGTTAATGATAAGTGTTCATTAAAGTACAGAAACCAGGGTGATAATTTAGTACTCTGTAAATCTTCTAGTTGTCCTTTTAATGCAGATTTATTATATTTCAGGGACATGATTTGGTAACTCGTTACTTTTTTAGTTTATTCTCGTGAAATTAATATATCTAGGCATAATCTATGTTTTTTAATATATATATTAATGTACCCATCTGTGATGATAATAAAGGTGACACAATTCCTATAATATTTGTTGTCAAAGTCTAAACAACAATAAAAAGGCTATAAAAATACTTTGTAACTAAACATAATATAATGAATTTGCAATGATACACGTTATTGAAATCAGTGGTAGCTCAGTGGTAACGCACTCGCTCGGTAAAGCTAGTAAAGCGGGTTCAAATCCTGCGTCTCACATTTGTCATATTTTCATGAGCAAATCATTTCCAACATGATTATCACTTGTCTTACAGTAAAGAAAAACATCGCGGAACAACCTAGCAAATTTTCAAAAGACATGTGAAGTCAGCTAACCCGCACGTGGTCAGTGCGGTGGACTATGGCCTAGTCCCCCATATATGGAAAGGCCCACGCCCAGCAGTGGGACGTTAAAGACGATTGAATACATACATACATACACACATCATTCTAAATTTCATTTAGTTACAAATATTATACGCCTTTTATGTTAACATCGCATGTCTTCTTGTTAATTAGTCAGTTGTCACTGATTGCCTTACTTATGCAGAACCACGATGTGGAGTAAACTTAATTTTGTTAAATAGATAATGCTATTTTCGTTATCGTACTGATAACTATCTTATGTATGAAAGATATTTTGCTAAATAATTTATTTGTTTGTACCTAGAAATTCAATTTGCCCATTCAGAGGTGGTTCTAGCGCGTCTTATTGATCGTAAAGGTGTTAGGGAGTATTAGGCTCTTATTTTAGCATGCTTATTTAGATGTTTAGTTATTTGTTTAATCTATACTAATAATATAAAGAGGTAGAGTTTGTTTGTTTGAACGCACTAATCTCAAGAATGACTAATTTGAAAAATTCTTTTTGCCTTAGATAGCCCGTTTGATAAGGAAGAAGAAGGCTATATGTCATATGTAAAAAATAGTTTATCTATTCCATAATAACCGTTAAGCGTACTTAGGGACGAACCCGAGCGAAGCGAATAATTATATATGACAATTTTTTAAACGAATTTATTAGATTTACTTATGTAAATGACGAAGCTTTTATATAATTTTTGAACTTACATATAGACTTACTTACAGATAGTGATAGTGCTGGGATGATTCCAGATGACTCCATTTTCGCAGTATACTAACAGAAAGGTACTTTATACAAGGATTAAAAGATCAATTTTACGATACTTTCTAAAATAAATCTTTATATTCTTTAAAAAATATAAGCTTAACGAACCAATAACGTGTTAAGCGCTAAACGCAGAAAGAACGTTCACACCTAATTTTCGAAAGACAAGCAGAACTGTCTACAAAGTTTGCACTAACAAGGGAACTATGAACAATTATCAGACGGCGTTTCAATCAATTTACACCTAGAAAACAAGTTCTCCAAACACGATTACTGACTTCACTGCGCTTGCAATTTAGATAAAATAGGTTAGAAAATAAATTTTTGACAGTTTCCAAGTAGATGGTATAAATTGTACGAAATTGAATGCCCTATATTTCATTTGTGTATGAAAAAATTTAAGTTTTGCTGATTTGAAATCATTATTGTTATAAAAATATATACATTTTTATTAAATTATGTAAGAATGTGATATGAGGTATGTTATAGAACTAGATGGTGCTGTGTTAATATCCCAACATAAAAATAATTATTATTTTTATTTTACCTTTACAGATAAATAAAATTAAAATGTCTATTTGTAATGTTGAAATAAAAGCTTTTTATTAAATGCATATGAAATTATATACGGTAGGTACTTATAAGAAAAACACAATTAAAATTTTGTCTGTCTGTCTGATTATTTCGATTAAAAGCGCCTGGACTAATTTTGACGAAAATTTCATTGGCAGATAGCTAATATTCAAAGGAGTAACTTACGCTACTTTAATTTTTAAAAAAGAATTAGGGGTCCGCTTAAAAAAATAGAACATACTAGCTACTAGCTAGGAAGCAAGGGTGAGTCGCTAGTAAAAAATATATTTAAATACAGAATTATTTTCATTGTATTTTTTTAAACTGTGAAATAATTATAAATTACAAATTGAAAAATCCCCCTACGCAAATTAATTGTCATTTAACGATTACACTGGCACGCGTGAAGCACTGAATCGAGTAATCATACACCAAAATGCCTTACATCATTTTGGAAAAGAGCTGATACTCTTACACTGCTGGATCGATATTAACCAAACATAGCTAAGAACCCGCAAGGAAACTGGCTTTCAAATGAAAATAACTGCATCGAAATTGATCCATCTGTTTGAGAGCTACGATGCCACAGAAAGACAAGATGTTCTCCTAGCCCATTCCGGCTACGGCGGCCAATCTCATTGAGACTAGCCAACTACGCAGGAGATATTATAGTGCACAAGTGTACGCGCAGACACAAGTGCATTCTCTATTCCTGTCACTCTCATACTCCGGTGGGACGACTGCTCGACACAACCAGTGAGAGTTAAGGCACAGGATCGACGGCTTCACGTGCTCTCCAAGGCACGGGGGTGAAACACCGCCAACTTCCCAACTCCAGGCTGTTACTGAGACTTACTATACAGAAAGACTCAATAACTAAACTTGGCCCAACCCGGGACTCGAACCCAGGACCTCCGAGTGTGCAGCCATACATGCTAGCCACTACACCACCGAGGCAGTTAACAGACAGACATATACACAGACACACATCGACGTCAAACTTATAACACCCCTCTTTTTGCTTCAGGGGTTAAAAATAACAATATAAATAATACTAATATAATATAATAATCACGTAATAGTTACAGCTAAATAAAATAATTTCTCATAAAAATTGCTTATTAAACTCGAGTAATAAAAACAATCAAAACTTATTCTTAGCTAATGAAAATTCAACAAATAAAACACGTCAATTCGCCTTTCTGCAGTTTCAAAATCTTTACCAACAAAATAGAGTCTCGATTGAAATCAAGTGTCATTGTTTTTGTTAATTTGCGCGATCGTTCCGCTTTTAGTTTTCAAGTTTAAAAGCCCCGAGCAACGAGCAAACTCCATTACGAAGCTATTAAATATGCGAAAATGGTGTACACTTGAAGCAGCAGTTTAGGCAATCACTGTCTAATAAAAAGTCATTGTATGTATTTATTATAGAATCGTAGATATGAATATTCTCGTTTATATTTTAACTAGAACTGCCCGCGGCTCCGCCCGCGTCTAGGTGATCAAAAAGCAAATTCTTGGTTTTACATATTAGTTTTTGTATTTTTTCTAAGAAATGAGATATTTTCCAGCGGTAAAAAGTATCCTATATGGGATAACCAACTATCATCAAAATCCCTCCAGAGGTTTTTCCGTGATACGGTAACAGACAGACAAAAATTCTAAAAACTATAGATTCGGAATCTGTATCGATAATAATGTCTATTTCAATCAGATTTTCCAAAAAATATTTAATGTACAGATTCGACTTAGTTACAATTTTATTATATGTATAGAAATAAGATATAACGTTTTAAAGTAATAATCAAAATTTGCAATAAATAAATAGTTTTTACTATATATTTTAAAGTCCAATTAACTTTGGAGCACTAAAAATATACATGGTAGCCAAATCAATAGATATTATGGCTTTTTAACCTTGTGGTTAGCGTATAAGGTCGTAAAGGTAATGGTAAATGGCCCTAGGTTTTATTTCCAAGACGAGCTAAAATATTTATAATATTATCAATAGCAGCATAGTCAATCCGCGCTCAATCTGTCGTCTCCTGTCATGTCGAATTGCCGCTCCATCGATCTACGAGAGTAAGGATATACATACATACATAGATTACATCAGTGTTTCTACCATTTATGCATTATATTTTTCTGTGTAGTTTTTTAAAATTCTTATTAAGATTATTAATCATTACCGAAATTAGATAATAATAATTAAATATTGCTTGGTTACTTTGTAGAGTCTACTATTGCAATCGTCAAGAGTATGATTTTTCTTAAACTTAAACGCCGGTTTTAATCACGTTGACCCAAACCGTCAAGCAAGATTAGAATATAGCAAGTAATAGCAAGTTAAGAATATAAGGTTTGTGTCTTTTTATTAAAAGATAAAAAATATTTTATTTTATAAATATGTAAATTAAAAAATATATATAAATATCACCTGAACCTTTCTTTCACAAGTATAAAGTATGTATATCTACAAACTGCTATTAAGAATGTATAGCTAGAGAGCCTTTTTTTACGTCTCACTGTTGGCACAGGGCATCAGGCCATGGTCCTCCACGCTGGCCAAGTGCGGGTTGGCGAACTTCACATGTCTTTCGAAAACTTGCTAGGCTCTCTCAGACATGTAGGTTTCCTAACGATGTTTTACGACGGGTATATAAATATTTTTATGGTATTACCGATATGTATGTTTGTAATTTTTAGTCATTAATCAATAATTTAATTTAATAATACTTAACTGAAGCTGAAAATTTACAAAATAATTGTACATATTTGTACAGAGATAAGTAAATGGTACCTGCGAGCTAGTTGATAAAATTTTAAAACCGGTGCCTGTGCTTTTATGTTTATTCGGTACA
This sequence comes from Brenthis daphne, assembly GCA_947093115.1. Lineage (NCBI taxonomy): Eukaryota > Metazoa > Arthropoda > Insecta > Lepidoptera > Nymphalidae > Brenthis > Brenthis daphne. Next base: position 25,499,047 of record OX352474.1, read on the forward strand.
ATTTGATATAAATAGTTTTTAGTGGTGGTTAAGCAAAGATATATGTATATTGTTGGTTCTAAATTGATATGGGATAAAGTTTAGTCAGCAGTAAAGTTCAAGCATCGAACGTAAATAGAGAGCTTTAGTGCAACAGTATGGGTGGTTAGTTTGATAGTTTCGCCTTTCTTTCTCTATTATTTTAAATACTAGATTATCAAAATATATAAATAATAGTATAATTCAAGTGTCTTTTTCTGTTGTTTTGTTAAATCTCTACTCTTATACTATACAAGCGACTCACCCTTGCTCCGCTCGGGTTTGTCCCTAGTTACGTTTTAACGTTTAGTATAGATTTCTCAGAGATGAGATATTTTCTCGCAGTAAAAAGTCGTATATGTTGACCCGGATAACCAGTTATCATCACACCAAATTGCATCAAAATCTGTTCAGTGGTTTTCCCGTGATACCTTCCCAAACAGCAGACAATTTTTTTAAAAACTAACTACTAAGCTCTACTATCGATAATAATGTTAATAAGATTTTCCAAAAAATATTTAATGTACAGATTCGTCTCAGTTAGAATTTTATAATATGTATAGTTGAATTATTTGTTTGTGCAAACTTATTGGTGTATTTACTAATAATAAATAAAATAAAGTAAAAAAAAACACATTATCCTTACAGTTAATTAATTACTTAAAATGTACTTCTTTTTATTGTTTTGCCACTAAAGTACAAACATTTATTGTATAAATATTTTTTGTAATATTTACATACGTATATAATGTTTTAGGAATATATTATTAAAAACAAAAGCAATGGTTTTTGAGTTTATGCGTAGTTGTTGAAGATTGAGAATGGCTCGAAAAAAATACAGTCATATAAAACAAGTTAGTTAAACAAGTGTTAGATAACTATAACTCTTCGTTCAGTGATAAATTAATGTTAAGTGCGAAAAAATATTTAAGGACATTTTTAGCATTAAAGCCTTTTAGGTTGAAATTGAAAAAAGAATTTTCTAATCTCTAAATAAATAAATACAAACAACTTTAAAGATTTTCGCCTCCTGAGTCTAGAATCATACATGTAGCTTAGGTATTTGCAAAATTTAAAAAAGAAAACGAATTTAAAAAAGAAAAAGAAAGGGATACTCACTTGAAAATTGTTTGAGTTTAATATAACTCGCTATTTGCAATCGGCACATCTAATTAAAACTCAACGATAAAATTATCAAGAGTCTTTAAAACGGGGATACGCGGCTGTCAGATCGACCTGTGATTGGGCTGTCAAGAAGAGCGCTGTCGATTCAGTTACAACCCTTGATACTTGAAGAGTTTAATATGAATGTTCTAGGTGTGATAGGGGTGGTAAGATGTACTTAGAAATTTCATTCAAGTGATAGTTTTAAAAATATATTATGAATAAAAATCCATGAGTTTCTGCGGTAGGGGTTGTAACACCTTTTTTTAATGTTAGGAAATGAATTTACGCAAACCACTTGCGTACATACAGGTGGTTACGTGGTACTCACCGGCTAGAAAAACCAGTACTACCCATTTTAGCCCATTAGAACTTCACCGTCTTAATGGGGCCTCGCAGTATCTCTTACGCACTCAACCAAGACGCCCCAACGCCGAATCAGACCACACAACCAAAAGGTTGCTCGCGCAGTCAACTCTGCTATCAAAGAAGTACCAGGAGCAACCCGTGTGGTACATCGCCCATCGAAGTGGGCCACCACCCAGTATATCTCTTAGTATAGAGAGGGTGCTGTAACATCTGCCTATATGCTGAAAGTCACAGATTCGAGTATCCCGTGGAAACCTGTTTTCTCAGAATAAAAAGAATCTTGTGGACTTGTGTTGCAAATCGCAAGTTATCTGTACTAAATAAAATTTTCTAAAACCCTTATTGGTATCTGTAATATAAAGTAGGAAACCTAAGCAGGTATATGAGGAGACAAGCAAATGATATTAAGATGCTTCCTAACAGCAATACACGTCTGTCCAATAGACCTGTGATTGGGCTGTCACGAAGAAAATCCTTGCTAAATCGATTACAGCCCTCGATGGTTAAACGCTCCACTGTTCGCACGTTTCCATTCTACTGTCGCGTTAGAATAAGCATTTTGATCGACATTAAAAAGAAGGAGGTACTAAATTCGGGGTCACAGATTCGATTTTCGCTTGAGACAAATGTATCTATGTTAGCATAGTCATAGGTTTATGTCAATCCGGGTTAACTAATATACAGCCGTATTATAGCTATATATCTTATGATATTTATATCTTTTTAGTGAGTAAAAACAGAAACAATTTATGATCAGACGAGAATTGTCAGTTGGCAGTCCCAATAACACATACAAACACCATACTTTCTCTAAACATATTAGTATAATATTGGTAATAGTGCATTAATAATATTATTGCTATTATAATCAGTTAATATAATCATAATTATTATATTTGTTTACAACTAATAATAAAACTGAGCATTTTTATTATTCCAAAAAATTATAATCAGTTTTCCTGTTGTAAAGACAAGCATATTGAACGATTTCTATCCATGTCCCATCCCAATTTCGAAAACAAAAACAGTGTAAATATCATTAAAGTTAAAAACAGAATAATGAAAAAAATATCTATCGAAAAGAAAAAAAGATTATAAAACTAAAAAGTATTATTATGATTTTGTATTACAAAAAAAATTTTGCATGTTCTGCTTTAGTTAAATTTCCGTGACATACTCGTATGATGAGAAAACCCGTCGGTCCAATGTATTTTAAGACTATGATAATTATTTTCTCTCGTAAAATGTTAATAGAATGCATCTGTGAAAAAACAAAAAAGATTATTAGCCCCTCCAAGACCACGGACACGCCGGCGTGTCAGTTAACAATAGATTTCTTAGAAATTTAATTAATTTCTTAGAAATTTACCTGGAGTTGTTAAGCTAAGGCAGTTATTATCAGTTGATACATTTAGCTCAGTTGACCCTACCTTCTGTGCTTGCGGTCGCGAGTTCGAGACTCGCTGGGGACATTCATTTGTGTGATGAGCACAAATGTTTGTACTCTAGTCTTGGGTACTTATATTTATAATATGTATTTAAAGTCATATATGTGTAGTTTATCAACTATCTGGCTATCTGGTATCCATAACACAAGCCAAGTAGCTTACCATGGAAATAAATGGTGCTGTGTGTTAATATCCCAACATATTTATTTATTTAATTATTGTCTTTTCTTCAACATAATATATAAAATAATAGCCGGACTTATTGACACCTCACTTCGTTCTGATTTTTCTGTTTTTTTTTGGAAAATGCATATTTAAAGTATATTATTGAAAAATTCTATAGAGGTAAGGATTCGGAATTTAAACCTTACGTAACTAATAAAATAAACTAACGCTCTCTTTGATATTATACCTATGGTTATAAATAATTGTGCTATAATTATTATATTTGCAATGTAAAAAAGCTATTTGAAATAAGAAGTGTGCGTTTAAATGTTAAGGACTTTTATGTATATCTAAACAGATTTTTTGTCTGTAGAGATATAGTACTCGTAAATAAATAAGAATTTTCCAAGAATAACAAGATCGACAGAAATTGTATCATATAGTATTATTACTCTATTATATTATCTATACTTCTATACTAATATTATAAACAGGTAAAGTTCGTGAGTTTGTGAATTGTGAGTTTGTGATGTTGTAGGCGGTAATCTCTGGATCTACTGAAACGATTTAGATGAAATTTGGTAAGAAGATAGCTTGAGACCCTGGGAAGGACATAGGATACTTTTTATCCCGGAAAAATGTACGGTTCTCATGGAATAGGTTTGTTTTTGTTTTCCTAGAGGCGAACCCGAGCGAAGTGAGGGTGAGCCGCTTGTCTCTGTATTATATTCAAAAAACAAATGATTTATGTATGACTTTCTGTAACTTTTAAGAGGAAGCGCGAATATTATTAAGAGAAAGGTACGCACTACAAATTCGTATCTGATTTAAGGAAACAAAAATTCATTTGAAAAGAAAAAATATAATAATATTGCCAATATAGAGTATATTCATATATCAACATTCTCAAAAATAATAAGTAATGTTGATAAATCAAAAAACGTTGACGTCAAGACATCGAATGAATATGTGCCCTGTCAGAAGGCACAGTGGATGAGCGATGGAATTTTAGGGTGTCACGCGAGGGTTAGAAAACATGTTAGAACATCGATTTGCGGTGTTTTACTACATTAGCCCGTATTATTGAGTTGGAAGAGACAAATCATATTTCGCCTGGTAATATAGGAATGCTATTTCAAATAGCGACTGCTATTTGTAATAGCCCTTTGATTGACATATAACAAGATTTTGCAGCGTGATTTGATATGCAGAAAGTAAATTTAAGATGTTTTCAATTTGTTAGTAATAGATGAAGTTGTTGGTGAAAACGGTTATTTTTAAAGCAGGAGTCTTGCCCATAATACTCTATATTAAATCTATACATATATAAAATTGTAACTGGATCGAATCTGTACATTAAATATTTTTTGGACAATCTTATTGAAGTAGTCATTATTATCGATACAGAGGCCGAATCTATAGCTTTTAGAATTTTTGTCTGTCTATCTGTGACCGCATCACGAGAAAGCCACTGGACGGATTATGATGAAATTTGGTATGATGATAGCCGGTTATCACATAGGAAAATATCTCATCTCTAAGAAATCTACTCGTATGCTAAACGTTAAAAAGTATTTACGGATGAACCCGAGCGGAACGAGGGTGATTTTATAGTGTAGTACAACTATATAAGTTATGAAATAAGTATTCCATATTCTTTGTTTTTAGTAAATGCTATAATTTTTAGAGATTTTTGACATCCGATATAGAGGGTAGTGACTTCCAAACTCACCGCTAACTAATTGATAATTAATATGGATACAATTTTTATTTTTTTTTAAGAGATTGCTTTCTTTCCTTCTACATTCAAAGTATTCACCGATAATTTGAAAAATACAATTTGAAAGGAAATGAGAGATAAAACTTGATTCATGTGGATATGAAGGCGTGACTGACTTGTTAAGGTAAGGAAATAGCCGTTTATCCTTGTAACTTATACAAAGAATAAGCGTAGACAATATAAAAATAAATATAATTCGCTTACCTATTTTCCTTGCAGGAGAAAATAATAAGAGAAAAAATTGTTTGAAATCGTTATAACTTTCTACTGCTTTTCATTATTTCCACCATAATTAACACAATATGACTTGAGTGGTGGTACTTAATCCGGGCATTATCTTACTTCTATCAACTATAATTCTTTTGAAATTTACGCAAATATTCGATATTTTAAATAAAACTATCTTTTCAGATTTTCTTCGCGGATTTATTTTGATTTTAGACGTCTCAAAGGTCATTATATAGTTATAAAATGTCGCCATTTACAATATCCATACTAATATTATAAATGTTAAAGTGTGTTTGTTTGTTCGTTTGTTTGTTTTTTGTGTGTGTGTTGGAAGGCTGGAGAGTGGCATAGGCTATTTTTTAATACAACACGTTATAATACAACTAAAAAAAATATTTATGATCAGAATTACGAGTAATTGAAACTTGGTATTAATGCTCTTTAATATAATTAAATAAATACGTATTTCAGTATTTTTCGAAATTTATCCCACAAGGGGGTAAAATAGGAAAGGAAAAAAACTACCTTTTCAGAGGTTTTTTGAAGTTTTAACGCGAGCGAAGACGTGGGTTCTGCTAGTCATTATATAATTTTGTGAGTAAGTCTATAACAATTATATAATAACTTTCTTTGAAGCTACGAAATAAAAGAATTGAATTGAATTGACCTTTGAATTGCCTAAAACCTTAGTTTCTCCCGTGACCTTGATAGTAAAGCATTCGTAACGTCGGTAACCAAAAATTTAAGTTGTATTTATATCAACTGTATTAAAATATAAATATTTCTCGTCATAATTTCATAAAAAAGCAATGCTTATTAATTTATTCTCATTTATATTTTAAAATTATATGAATCTAAATTAAGCTATTAAACTCTAAACAAATTGTATTGACTTTAAAACTTTGTAGGTCGTAACCGCCGTTGAAACTCTCAAACGTCGGTCCCCGATTGTTTCGCGTTACGGCATACATATTAATTTCAGCTTCATTTCAATATCAACAAGGCAAGCCGAACATCTGAATAGGTTTGCTAACTAAAGGTGTGAGAACGTGACTTTATAATGATGGCGTAAATTACAAGATGTTACAGAGGAAATGTTTACACAATAATATATTTTTTTATTAATATGGCAGTGTTGCCGGTATATATGCTTCTTTGGGAAATGGAGTGAAGTGGGTTCAAATCCCAAGTGTCGCACCTCTGTTATTTTTACGTGCGAATCATTTTCAACATGATTACCATGACATTATGGCGGAGAAAAACATCGTGAAGAAACCTGCATGTCTGAGAGAACTTAGCAAGTTTTCGAAAGACATCTGAAGTCTGCCAAGCCGCACTTGGCCAGCATGGTGGACTATCCACCACACTGATTCCCTTCTTATTAAAGGAAGACCCGTGCCCAGCAATGGGACGTCAAAAAAAACTAAGTACATACATATATACAGTCCTAATTCATTTTTATCTAACGGATGTACAAATTTTACTTAAAGTAACGGAAGTAGCGTAGTTTTTTACCATGTCGTTTTATACTGTATACTTATAATAATAGCCCAAATAGCACTCTAAGGAACCATTGAACAATAGAATTGAATTCGTACTGAGTTCTAGGCATTATCTACTTAAGTAGCGAGGGAACTACTTGAACCTTGTGAAAATTTAAGAAAGAAATGGTACCATTTTTGAAAGTATCTTCAAATCATGCCAAAGTTGATTAAATAGACTATTGTACATCACTATACTTAGTGAGAGTAGCCGCAAGCTAAAACTAGATACGTTATTTTTGGGTACAATATAAAAAAAATGCATCATGTGCACCAAAACATGTCAGAAAATATATTCTGTAATTATATGTCAATTTTACAGCATTCGATTTTGAGGAAAACCGGTAAAACTCCACCATTTTAGCCATTTCATACCGAGATTTTTCCAGCTAACAATTTCTTAATAGAAAAACTCAACATAAAATGACTCAAACTCAGACTGTGATGATTTGTATAATTTTGCTAATGGCTATAAAGTAACTACTGAGAACTATTCAGAAGTAGCTTATAAATTAAGGCACAGTATGTCGACAGGTTGTCGCATGTCACACACAGGCGTCGATAATTTTATGCATGAAATTCACTCAGAGATATACGATATAGTTTAAACATGCGGTATTCCTGTAACTTCGTCTTAAAGTTAAATAACATTGGTTAATGTCATTATAGAGTGTTTATTCTTAAGCTGTATGATCTTATTACGAATACTTTGTATTTAATTATTTGTTTTTCTTTAGGTCTGTATCGTGGATGAAGTTTTTTAACTTAGTGCTAATTAGCACTGCTGTATTATACGTTACGGCTAGATATTTTGCTTGGCAGCAGCAAAAGCAGTTTTTACTGCTTTTGACCGAAATAAATATTCTAAAAGTACTTTTGAATGAGAAAGCATTAAATTTATTTATCTATTTTTTATTAATTTATCTATGTATATGTATGTATATTTACATTTTGAATTGAAACTCACAAGATGGAGAGCTACTCTACATAATAAAGACCAAAATTAATTAAATTAAAGTGTATCTATATGTATATGAGTTTATGAGTTTATATATTATATTATTTAGGCTCAATTAAAAACTGCTCTAAATTATTTTTATCAGTTAAAAATATTATTGTCTAGAACAAGATATTTGCTGTAACATGAACCTGCTATCTTATGAAATAAAAAAGGTACTATTTATTTTTTAAGAAGTTATCTGAGTATAATTAGATTAGGTATTGGTAGCCTATTGGTAGCACTATACTTTAGTGTTTTTAAATGAAACGGGGTTCGGATACCAAGTCTAACATCGCGTAGATATTTTGAAATTCATAAAACATTATAAGAAAACTTTTAACTTCTGACAGAATATTATTTATTAAACTTGAATTATTTAATTTATCACATTAAAATACTAGGCTTTTTCTACAGAAGACAGTATCAAAATATAGCATGGTGCTTGGTCCCAATGATAGGAACGGTCCTCCCCTTGATGTTATCCTCTGAGGGATCGCTATGCCAAGTACAGTTTAGTAGACTTCAATGTCATATCTTCGAAAACTTAGAATATATATATATATATATATATATATATATATATATATATATATATATATATATATAATTCTTCTGTGAGTGTGTATGTCACTGAACTTCTCTCAAACGACTGGACCGATTTTGATGAAATTTTTTGTGTGTGTTCAAGGGGATCTGGGAATGGTTTAGATTCACAATTTTGTCCGCTGGACAATGTTTTTTTAATTAATTTTTAATTTATTAGTAGTTGTTGATTTTGGAATGTTTTACATTGGATCCGACAGACGGCGCTACCATCGCAGTGTCAAATTTTAAATAATATTCGAATTTTAATTTTAGTCTGTCCCGACAGTTAGCGCTGCGATCAAATTAAAAAAAAGTTTTGCTATCATTGTAGACAGGACAACGTCTGTCGGGTCCGCTAGTATATATATATATATATCTTCTTAGGTTCTCTTAGACATGCAGGTTTCCTCACGATGTTTTCTTTCATAGTAAGGTAAGCAAGGCATAGTAAGGTAATTGAGTGCGAGACACGATTTCAATCTGCTTGGTTTCCCAAGCGAGCGCATCACCACTGTACTACAACTGCTTTATTATAGACTAGCGGACCCGACAGACGTTGTCCTGTCTACAATGATAACAAAACTTTTTTTTAATTTGATCGCAGCGCTAACTGTCGGGACAGACTAAAATTAAAATTCGAATATTATTTAAAATTTGACACTGCGATGGTAGCGCCGTCTGTCGGATCCAATGTAAAACATTCCAAAATCAACAACTACTAATAAATTAAAAATTAATTAAAAAAACATTGTCCAGCGGACAAAATTGTGAATCTAAACCATTTCCAGATCCCCTTGAACACACACAAAAAATTTCATCAAAATCGGTCCAGTCGTTTGAGAGAAGTTCAATGACATACGCACTCACAGAAGAATTATATATATAAAGATATAATATTCCACTATAAACCCTAACAATAAAAGTAATAGGGTTCCGACTGAACCCTTTGGGCACGGGTCTTTAAAATGTTTCTATACCTTTAGAAACATAAACTTAAATGCCATACATATAATACATATAAAATAAAATATAATTATAATTTTATCAAAACAAAACGATTTTCCTTCTTAAAATTGACTTAAATAATACTTATTACAAGAATATAAGTATAAAGTAAAAACTAATGAAACATAGACAAAGTGTGTTCAGTTGAGTTTAATCTAGGTTTGCGAGTTAACAACTGCAGCTGTTGAATCAAAAGTTTTAAGTAGAAGCTAGCGATGTAAAGTAAACACATTTCATTGTGAAACAACTTTCTGATGGAGTTTTCAAAAATCTATACTAATAGCGTAGAATTTTTATTTGCTTTAATTATTTCTTTATATAGATTTTATTTTATTAGATATATTTTTAATATCTTACTAGCGGCTTACCCGAGCGATGTTAGGGTCGTGTTTTTTGAGCGGAACCCTATTTTTTTTTCTAAAGTAAAAGTAGCCTATGTTACTCCTCATAAGTTATAACATTAGCTATCTGCCAGTGAAAGTCCCATCCAAATCAGTCCAGCCATTTCGGAGAGTAGCCGGGACAAACAGTCAGACAGACAAAATAAAAAAAATGTGTTTTTTTATAAGTACCGTACATCATTTCATATGTGTATTTAGTAAAAAGCTGTTATTTTGACATTAGAAACAGACACTTCAATTTTATTTATCTGAATACATTTCAGAAATCTAGTATATACATAGACCTGGATTAACACATAGTTCACATAAAAATTCTTGCACCGATCAAGGACTCGAACCCAGAACTTCTGGTCCAGCAACTGCTCCTGCGATCCAGGACTCTATCCAAAGATCTTTCGATTTGCAGCCATTTATGATAGCTACTATCTAAACGAGACAGTTAACTTGTACATTACCACCGAGGAGCAGAACACGAGAAATAAGGGTGCCTAGCAGTTTCACTTATGGAATAAAATTGAGAAACACGGGCTCTAGTAATTAATGTTAATATTATTTGAGGAGGTCAAGGCTCCAATCAAGCATTGCTTGACAAGCAGGCCCATATATCAAAATAATTTTTTTCTTAAAATTTAGTTTACACACTTAATATTTAGTATATTACTAAATATATATGTGATATATTTAGTATATTATTGTATACCAATAATAATCAGATTATTTTTATACTACGAACATTTACAAAGCTCTTTGTAAATTACTAGCAGAACCCGCGGCTTCTACAAAAAAATCTCTAAAAAGGTAGTGTCATACAAACTTTCATCCCCTATTTTACCCCCTTATAAAATGAATTTAAAAAAAAGCTAAGACATGTATTTCTTTAATTTTAGAGCATATATACTAAGTTTTAAGAAATACTGATAAAAAAAATATTTTTTTTGGATTGTATTATAACGTGTTTTCCCGTGGGAATTAAGTAATCTCTCGCGATAAAAAGTAACCTATGTCACTCTCCAGCCCTCCAACAATCTCCATACAAAAAAATCACGCCAAACAAAGAAGGACAAACAAACAAACAAATACACTTTCACATTTATAATATTAATATGGAAATGGATATAATAAATTTCATTATTTTGAACAGACCTGGTATATTTGTTAAGGAAAATAAATTTGATAATCATTACATTGTATTTATACTGCAGTGGAGTTATGAAGTCCTCCGACGTTGAATACTAATAACTAAGCAGGGTAGCACACGTGTACTCTATTAGATTTTCGTGTGGTCCAAGTAAAATCTTAAAAATATTTCACTTTTATATCCTAAGCTCTGTATAGTTTGTGATGGCTCCTTTTTCCAGTTTTTGTAAGAATGTAAGTAAAATTGCGTTTTTCCAGAAAATACACCTATCTTCACCTTATCTAAATACAAAATTTGATCCAAACCGTTAGACCCGTTTCCGAGATAGTAGAATTAAAATATGTATATATCTACAACAATTACTCATTTAATATTATAAGATTTCTATCAAATTGACTTAACTAGAAAGTGGTCAATATCAACTATTGATGTATTAAATATATTCTATATCAGCGTCTCACCCTTGCTTTGCTTTGGGTTTGTCCCTAGACAAAAACAAATCTATCCCACGGGAACCGTACATTTTTTCGAAATAAAAAGCACCCTATGCGATATTCTAGACTATACTCTATCTCTTCTGTGCCTTTTATCTAGATCCGTACAGCTGTTCTGGGGTGAAAGAGTAACAAGCATCCATCCATCTATCCTCACGAATTTTTACATTTATAATATTAGTAGGATTGCAAAAAGTAATGAGTACATAGCTCTTACATTATAATACTGCCATATAATACTGGTTTCAAGGGAAAATTCGTTTCAACAATTGCGAGCAGACAATACAAAAATGGTAGTAATATTACAAAATAATCTTCTATCATGTAAGTAACTTTAAAAAGAAAATAAAACAGCATTTTCTCACCCAAGTTATTCCACAATAATTATATTAACTACTATTATTATGCATTATATTATATAGATATGTATTTGTGTAAGTAGTAGTATGTACATATGTTATGGTATATAATATGTATAATGTTTTGTTATATGTATATATAATATATATTTATTTAAGTATTTACATTTGAGTTACTGCACTTTAGCCTGCATTTTAATACTATCTCTCTAACTCACTTAGGTTGACTGGAAGAGATCTCTTCTAGAGATAAGTCCACCTTTGCTAACTAATTTTATTGTTTGTTAATCTCTGTATTTTACGTATAAGTGCAATATAGAATAGTAGTTATATTAAACATGATGTAAACGATTTTGTTTTAACTTTACCTAATTATTCCAGACCACGCACTTTGCGTCTCACCACAGTGACCGAAAAGTGTAAAATGTTCGCACATTAATATTTATGTTCGACTTAAAATGGATCATTTTATTATGCGGTTTATTATTTCACGTTGTTAGTTTTGTATTGCCAATATTTTAGTGGAAATATAGAAATATTTTTTTGCGTAGAAACTGTGTTGTATCTAGAGCAACAAGTTTAAGTTGGAATTTAAATTCTGTTAATGTAATAAAAATGGCCAATATAAATGTTTTTTTTTGAAACGGTTGCAGATTTTTTTGTACAAACCACATTTATTTTCTTTGAATCTATTTATTTATGCAATTAAATGAAATTTTTCAAGAATATAGCTTACGATCGACTTACCTTTCCGTCACTCGGGTACGTTCTTCCATGCCTAACGGTAGCCTATGTGTCCAGGTCATTTTCTGACTTTGTACAACTTTTGTAATTATGATAATAGTCCCACTATTTTATTCTTATTATTGAGTCATATTATGCGAGTAAGTACAAATATGCGTTGATTGTGCCGCTGGTAGGATATTATTACGTTCTATGAGTTCGGGGATCGGAAATTAAAACACGTCTTCTGCACTATCGATGTTTTATTACTCCTGGTTAATAGAGTGACTTTTGAAGATACACTAACACACACAGTATATAAACAGTTTTGGTTAAAATCAGTTACTGGACACTAATTTTCAGCACTAGATACACTTCCACTATAGCTTCACTTAATTGTTCTTCACTTTTCACTTATTTTGTACTTCTTCGCAATCTTCACTTAACTTCGAAATTAAAGTGACCTCTCAACACACTGTCGGCCTTTTCATATACATAAACAACATTTTAGTATTCGAAAATTCGAAACCTTTCCAGTCATTTCGTGTGTTTTGTTCTTTTCTCACTCTTACACACGGCAGTTTACAATTAATGGTGTTTGTGTAAATTCAAAGCTTCTAGTTATTTCGATTTCTTTCCCGAATGTTTTGTTCCTGTCTCACTCTTACACACGGCAAATTACAATTAACTGTCCTTGTCTAAATCTCGAGACATCTAGTAATTTAGATGCTTTTTTCGTAATGTTTTGACAACTGTCTTAGGATGCATAAGTATGCTTCAGACGTGTCTTTTTAATTATTAATTTTGGTGTAATGACGTTACACACTCTCCATTACGCGACAATATTATAAGACCTTTTTTGTAATCAACCTTATTTTTTATTATTAAATCGCTGTACTCTTTCTTCTCGTACCAATGTACAATAGTCATATTGTATTAGCATGATTGCGTCGGTTATTAGCATTTATTTAGGAAAGCCTCGTTAGGCGTAGACGTAGATGAATATTTTATTCATATTATCCACAAGGTATGAATCTGGGATGGAAACTGTATTTACAATGAACTGAAATTATAATAATATTGTTGGGTCGAGGTGATTTTCTGTTAAAATTTCCTCTACTTGTTTTATTGAATATTATAACTATACCTACATATTTTATGCTAAAAGTTAGGTAGTTAATTAAAATGTAATCTTTTACAAGTTGTTTTGTGTGTTTGTCTGAATTGATTATTTTATTTTATTTAGTCTGTTCAACAAGATCTCCGTTTATGAGTATTGGGGAGTACGTAAAATGGGGAGTCCTTAGGTTGGTTAGTTACTCAGTATATGCACACTATTCCTTCAACACTCGTGTTCCGGATTGAAAATAGACACTACCGGTGTAAGGTAAGTAGTAAAATTAACAGCTAAACATTTTCCAAAGCTCAGGCTTAAACACTGACAATTTTCCAAATCCGAGTAGTTATATATTCAGAATCAAACTCAGAACCTTGCGATCTGCACCTGTACATGCTAGCCATTAGTCCAATGAGACAGTAAATTTAGATCACCTATAAAATAAAAAAAATGTATCAAGACTTATTCAGTTTTAATGTCATGTTCGATTAAACAGAAAAATAAACAAAATAGCCCAAATAAAAAAAAAGTATATTCGAAATTTTTAATTACAACTTTGATCATGATTTTACAAAAGGTACTTTATATAAAAGCTCGCTAACTACTCGTAGGACTACATATTTTGTACATTGAATGTTGCTTTGAAAATTTAGGTTGTGGGGATATTTCGGGCAGAACAAAAACCAAAACATTAGCTTTCAGATATTTTGTCAGTTTGTCCGTTGTTTGCATGCGCCAAATGAAAATCATTGTATGAATGAAATAAATTTCCCTTATAGATGTTTTTTTTCTTTACGTACGTACGTACGTACGTTTTCTTTCGTATACTAAGCGTTCATGCCTTTTTCTGATTTATTGAATGAAAGTCAGTGAGAAAGGAGTGTTTTTCAAAATAGCCTTTTCTTCTTAGATACTACAACTTGGACAGTACTGTAACTGTTTAGATAAACGTACGTAAATATAATTTTACGGATTTTCTGTTCGTCCTTTAAAAGGACGAATAAAAAGTAATTATTTGTTCATTATAAAATATATGAATTATAAGGAAGGACGAATAAACTAATTAATAAGTAAGTAGAAAAGGTAGCTCGGCTTAGTTCGGTACGTTAAGGTAATTTTTTTTACATTAGAAAACAAATAAGTGAATATATAATCGTACAAACCACCAATAGTCGGACAAATAATATATTTTTTATTCATCCAATTATCGGACGAATAGCAACAGCCATTATTTTATTACGAAACTATGAAAAAGGAATAATATTTTCTTTTTAAAAGATACATCTCAGTTATTCTAAAATCAACATTTTAAACTTAATTTATTTATGCATACATTTTCTTTCATAAATTATGCCTTTTTCTAATCTATTAAGATCTCAGTATCATGATTTGAATGTTACCCTCCGAGTCATATTAAACGTGTACTTTATTACATTTTATATTTGAACTAGCATTGCCCGCGGCTCCGCCCGCGTTCAGATGTCCAAAAGCCAAATTCTTAGGTCTTACATATTAGTATGCTCTTACATTGCAGATTTTGTATTTTTCTCTTAAATGAGATATTTTCCCGAGGTAAAAAGTTCATTTCATAAAATCCCTCCAGTGGTTTTTCCGTGATGCGGTAACAGACAGACAGACAGACAGACAGACAGACAGAAAAAAATTCAAAAAACTATAGATTCGGCCTCTGTATCAATAATAATGTCTATTTCAATAAGATTTTCCAAAAAATATTTAATGTACAGATTCGGCTTAGTTACAATTTTTTATATGTATAGATTATTCAGTGCGTAATATTTTTATACGAGGTGAGATTTTGGATAACGCAAGAATTTCCTCTAATTCCCCGGCTGAGTTACCTTTCAATATTCCCCTCGTGGTATTTTTTCGTCTTTTCTTATCTGATTTATCGGCCAGCAAGGACTTAGTTTCAAAGTAGATAGATTTTCTCACAAATTGAAATGTGATGACTGCTTATATTAAGCCTAATCTTTGATCTTTATTTATAGAAAAGATATTTTATACTCACAAGCTTTTTACTTTATACTTTAACTTTCATATATATATATATATATATATATTGTCAAAGTTGAAAAAAGAAAACGATTAATCTTTATATCTATTAAGATTACACAATATATAAGGTAAAGAAAATATACGTTTCTAAATAAACTTGAGTATATTCCATAAGAAACAAGCTTATTTTAATAAAGTTTATAAAAATATTTACAGCACTGTAAAACGATAGAATAATAATTAATTTACGTTATTAGAGCTTTTAATTCATGCATTTCTGAAAGCTTTTCACTTTAGCGGCGAGTTAAAAATAGGATAATTCAAACTCTTACAGATAAATACGATATTTCGCAATAGATAATGGACGTTTCGTGTTTCTGTTGATGCGGTACGAACTGCTTGGGATTTTTTCCAGGTATGAGATAATTAGTAAGTATATTTGTTACTAAAGTAGACTCACTTATTTGATGACTGTGGTGCTTAAGTGATGTGTGTCTGACTGGGACTGGCGAGGAGGTATTAAGTTTGAGTCCTGTTTCAAGCAAATATTAGTCTCATCGTATAGATAAATTAGCCCCGTGTATGAAACTTAGTCAAAGAAAAAACATTATATATTGAGTCGTAAGGATATCTGATTTTATTATTAAAAAAAATCTTTTAGACGCAAGATATTGTCACTTGGCATAAAGTTTCAGTAAATATGAACCTCTAATATTAGTAAATTTGAAAGCTCAGAATGTTGTATCCTGCGAAAAACGTTTTTATATGTTTTGAAGTTACTTGGAAACGCAAAATTGAAGAACTAAAATACTTAATCATCCGAGTTTTAGTTGAAATTTATATTTTAATGAATATTATGACATTTTTAAACACCAAAATTATATTCTTATCAATTTTTTTTAGGATGGAGAAACTATACTCCATATGTAAAGATACGGCTTATTAATGTTTCATTGTTAAGCAAAGGCCTTTTCTTTTAGGGTAAAGCTTAAGTCGTGCTTTTTTAAATACAAAAATTATACTTTCAGAGAATCCACGAGCTCTAATTACTAGGTCATCTTTGTTCTACATTTACGTATGTGCAATTTGGGCCTGGCTAATATGCATTTTGTGGCCTTTCATTAGCCTTTTTTACGAATATATTCTTAGTTATTTTATTCTGCTACTAGATTTTGTTAGTGTTTTTGTATGTTCTAACTGAAAGCCAATGAATGTCAACTTTACTATATTCGGACTTCGATGGTCTCTCCGGTAATAAAATTGTATTTCCGAAACTAACTGACTCACTTATATATGATACTGATGATCTTACCAACTTTCCCAATCTACTTACCAGATGAAAAGTAATTTTGTGTTAAACACAATTCTAATACATTCTAGATAATTCGTTAAGAAATGGAAAGAGATCATGTTTTTAGGACTCATTCTACTTTAATTAATATATTTTTTAGTCTTTGTTTAATTTTTTTTTAAATAAATGTGATGTGAATTGTAAGAAGATAATATGAATATGGAAAAAATAGTTTTCTTACGAAAAATAGTTTATGAATCACGATGGCTTTGGAATTAAAAAGTCAAAACGATAATGCACGACTGAGTATCATTGCGCAAATAATGTAATCAATAATAATATTATAAAGAGGAAAGATTTTTTTATTTGTTTGTTTGTACTGAATGGGCTCCAAAAGTACTAAACTGATTTAGATAAAATTTGGTAAGAAGATACTTTGAGACCCTGGGAAGGATATAGAATAATTTTTATCTCGGAAATCATCCCTGAACAGCTTGAGAATGGGGATGAAAGTTTGTATGGGGAATCAGCCTAGGGACGAACCCGAGCGAAGCGAGGGTGAGTCGCTAGTATAGTATAAAGATTCAATACAGCACCTAGATAAGTAAATGAACTCCCTTCAGATCTTAGACTATAAGCAGCATTATTACTAATTTTTCAAAGAAGTGTGCATACAAACAGACCAACAGCAACTAAAGCTTTCTTCTTATACATGGTACAGTATAAAGCCAGTACATTTTTGGATTATGCGGTATAGAATAATAAAAGAACTACGCTATTCCATTACGAAATTGAGAATAAAACTCATTTCAGAGCCGTTCTGAAGCACAAAATTAGCTTCATTTTATCCGTAAAAGTTACGGCGATTGTCATTGCAAACTACATTTTGATTAAATCACAAAAGTTCTTCATCCTTTGGAACTACTCGCTTCCGTGTATTTCTTAGCAAAGATTGCTTATATCGCAATATGCTTATGTGAGTCGTTTTGAAATTTGTATTTTATATAGAAGTCTTCGTCGTCTAGTAGTTTTAATATTAATCTATACATAAAATAAAATTGTAACTAAGCCGAATCTGTACTTAGATATTTTTTGGAAAATCTTATTGAAAAAAACACTATCGATATCGCATCACGGAAAAACCACTGGAGGGATTTTGATGAAATTTGGTACGGTGGTAGCTGGTTATCCAGGTCAACATATAGAATACTTTTAAAAAAATACAAAAACTGCATTGTAAGAGCCCATGTAACAGGTAACTAATATGTAAAACCTAAGAATTTAGTTTTTCGTCATCTAAACGCGGGCGGAGCCGCGGGCAATGCTAGTAAGTGATAAATTTATAGTACATAATACTAAGAAATTATACTAGAGTAAGCTTTTATTTCAAGTTAGGTACTCCTAAGTTAATGAGCTGAATAAGATATTGTTGCAAAATATTTGCACGTTGTAAAGTTTCCATCAAATATGCGGTGGCTGGGTTTTGTTTACTTCCACTGTTTTGGTGTAAGAAATTAATTATAAACAAGATTTCATAATTTAATTATATAACTTCAAACAGTTTGAAACGCTGTCAGGTTTAAAATTTGTATTTTAACTATAGTTACTATTAGAGTTTTCTTAGTTTTGAGACATTTTTTTTCTGTTTATATACGTAAAAGATGTAGTATACATATATAAAGTTATTTTATCTATACTAATATTATAAAGCTGAAGGGTTTGTTTGTTTAGTTGGTTGAACGCGCTACTCTCAGGAACTACTAATTCGATTTGAAAAATTCCTTTTGCATTAGATAGTCCATTAACTAAAGAAGGCTATATAGGCTACATATCATCCTGGTAAAAATATACGGTTCCCGTGGAATAGATTTGTTTTTATCTAGGGACGAACCCGAAGCACAGCGAGGGTGTGTCGCTAGTAAATTGTTAAAATAAGAAAAAAACTGACTGTGTAAAAACAAAGTGCATTAAAAAGATGGGAAACAAGTTGAAGGAAATACCTAAGTCCAGTATATACATAATAACCAGTAATAAATATATATAATAACCAGTAATAAAAAGTATATATATAAGTACCAGTCGGAGACAAACATACATGTAGCGAGAATCGCAGCAAGTAGAAAATTTGTATGTCTCCAACAGCATAAGTACTATATTTTTTCTTAGGTTAGGTTAATTTTTTACAAAAATGCTGCCATTTTGATTTGTAATTATTTTATATAACCATGACATTGCATTATTAAGATGAATCTAACGAAGTATAAATTATCAAATTCGGTTAAGTTATTGAGCTAATTGCTGAGGGAACATAGGATCGGACATCCATACCTACATATATACATATAAATGCATGCATGCACGCAAACACTCTCACACACATATACACACTTACATATGTCTTACATATAGGTCAAACACATAACCCTCCTTTTTGCTTCGTTGCCGTCGGGTAAAAAAGAATTATGAAAATGAGTAGTTTATTAATAGCGTTCAATAACATGTTTTCTTTATGAAATCTATCCGAAATCTATACCAATAAATGGAGAGCCGATTTTTTTGTTCGGTTATACTGCGATAACTAGTGAACCGATCGGAATAATACTCATACCATAAGACACAGCGTGTTTTGGAGAAGGTTTTAGTATATGATATGTTAGTGATTAATGTACTATGCGGGCGGAGCCGCAGGAAAACGCTAGTTTATAAATATGCATTAAATATCATAATGGTTTTAATTTATTAAAAGAATAATACAATATTTCATTAAATGACTAATATTAGATGGAAACCTACATTTTTTAGAACTAAGTCGCTTATTGCAATTATACGATCTCAGCAAAGTGGTTTAGCTACCTGTGGTGAATTAATCATAGCTGAGTCACCTTAGGGTTAATTAGAGCGAGTTACTCCACAATGTTCATCAAAGTGCCCACAGAACAGTTGCTGACTCGCTTACTAACCACCATGCTCCATTGCTTATACAAAAATTATCGTATTAGCATGAAATAATATAATTATATAATATAGTCGCCTCGTTCGGGTTCATCCCTCGGTACTTTGTAACGGTTAGTATGGAATAGATAGACTATATGTTATACTCGTATAAAGTCGTATACATAATAATGCTTTAATATAACGGATTATTCCAAAAACAGCGCAAAATCGAAACCTTTAAAAATGTTGATCTCAAAGCTCTGTGAAATTTCAAAAGATCTCTCGAGAGCTCGCAAACTGAGTGCATACTTGTATTTGATTCGTAGCATTTTTCTTTAAAATTAAATACGTATCTTAAGTAAAAGCTATTTATGTAGCTGTTTAGATTTACAGTCGGGCTTATGAAATATTTTTAAACTGTTTACACCAGTGTATAAAATCTTTATCGGATTTCTGTTATAGATCCTTTTTTCACCCCCGACGTAAAAAGAGGTGTGTTATAAGTTTGAAGTCAATATTTGTCTCTCTCTCTCTCTCTCGCTCTCTCTCTCTCTCTCTCTCTCTGTGTGTGTGTGTGTGTGTGTGTGTGTGTGTGTGTGTGTGTGTGTGTGTGTGTGTGTGTGTGTGTGTGTGTGTGTGTGTGTGTGTGTGTGCGTGCGTGCGTGCGTGCGTGCGTGCGTGCGTGCGTGCGTGCGTGCGTGCGTGCGTGCGTGCGTGCGTGCGTGCGTGCGTGCGTGCGTGCGTGCGTGCGTGCGTGCGTGCGTGCGTGCGTGCGTGCGTGCGTGCGTGCGTGCGTGCGTGCGTGCGTGCGTGTGTCTGTCTGTGGTATCGTAGCTCTCAAACGGATGGACCGATTTCGATGCGGTTTTTTTTCAGCTCTTTTCCAAAATGATGTAATGCTCCAAGTGCTCCAAGTAAGTGCTCCAAGACCAAATTTTGTAAAACATATACTAATTCTCAAAGTGTTTTCTAAATGTTACACGTTCCAATCATCGTTTGGACCAACAGATAGTAGAAGCTTAGGCTTTAAACGACACGATTTGACCCTAATCTCGGTTCAGAGCCCGGATCGTTGCAAGGGTCAATCTAGCGAGCCCCGACCCACGTTAACCTCGACCCACGAGGACGTTTAGATCTCCACCAGCAGTTCGGTTTGTTTTTTTACCCTAGAATATCTCATTACGTAATAGTTATTTAATCATAATTAGAAATATGAATTGTTTTGTTTTCTGTGGCTTGAATCGCAGGCAGACATTTTCGATACATTAATTTGACTAAGTCTAGTTTTTGCGCAGTTAATGTGACCTTGCCAATTTTGAAGTGTACAATTTAAAGATTTTTTTGCCTGCCTCTGTTACTAGGTAGTCAAACCCAAAGTACCTTCCCTCAGATATGCAGGTTTCCTCACGATGTTAATTGTTATCCTTCACCGTAAGGCAAGTGGTACTCATGTTGAAAACAATTCACACATTAGAATATCAGAGGTGCGATACTCATGATTTGAACCTGCCTGGTTTTCCAAGCAAGCGCGTTACTCTAGTTGGTACTACGTTAAATAAAAAATTCAAATAACTAAATATAGAGTAACTTATTGAATTACTATATTTCGTAAAAATGCTTTATGTTAAAAACAGTAGAGTGTAAAGCGCAAAAGCTTAAACGAAACCTTCTAAATCTAATAAAATATTTGCTTAAAAATTCTCATCACCTATCCTAGTGATATGACGACAGATTTAAATATTACGAAGCACGTAGTAACTTAGAACTTTTTTCAAATTCCACGAACGTATCGTCTAGACATGTTTATTTACTTTTATTATATCAATTTTTCTATAAAAATACATATGTTATTTAACTATGATTTGGTGCGCACGATATTCGTTAGCGAACGTATAAAAATTTTAATCTTGTCTTATATGATACTAGCGAAACAAGCAAACTTTCATCCCCATTTTCAACCCCTTAAAGGATGATTTCCGAGATAAAAAGTATCCTATATCCTTGCCAGGGTCTCAAACTATCTTCCCAAATTTCATCTAAATCGGTTCGGTAGATCGAGAAATTACCACCTACAACATCACAAACTCACAATCTCACAAACTCACAAACTTTACCTCTTTATAATATTAGTATAGATAATGAACTCGAAAATATTATTGTTCGGTAAAGTTCATTAATACAAAAAAGAATCTATAATTACACTTCAAACATAATATATTAATGCAGTAATTAATGAGATTCACCGATATATCGTATTACACCAAATACATTATATGTATAGTACGAGCGACTTATCTTACTTTTTATACATATAGATAGAAATAGATATTGTGACCTTAGAAAATACACACATGATATTGCCTACTGTTATTAAGGCTTTTTTAAGACCTATATTTTTTTAGTACCTCGTTTTGAAGTAGTGAATTGATTTCGCATGATTACATGGCTAAAGCTGGCAGCGTTAAATTACATATTTATAAATTATATATGCTCTTTCTATTAGTGAAAACCGCATCAAAACCAGTTGCGTGGTTTAGAAGAAATAAGCGGAGAAACAGACAGACGCAGAAAGTAACGTTGTTTTATACTATGTATAGATAGAATTAAACCTAAAACATTTAATAGAGTAATAAATGAATACTATATAAATATATATATATATATATATATATATATATATATATATATATATATATATATTTTTTTTGTTTATAATGATGATATTTTACTTCTTATTTTATATAATATAATATTACATAATTATGGATTATTATCAATTTTTTTTTATATTATGACATTTATCTATAATAATAATTTTTTTTTTAATTTTTGTACTTTTAATTCATGAATATTTAAATGCTATGTACACTTATAATTGGCATACATATAAGGTATATTATTATTACATTAATTAAATTGAAAATGTTTCATATGTATGTTGTAAGTGTGCTTTTTACAAATAGGTAAATAAATATCGTATCGTATAGCATACTTGTAAAGCCAAAGATTGTATTACAAGGGTCAGCTTCTCTCACATTAGCCCACCCTCAAAGGAAATGTTTGAGATCCTCACTAATACTCCCATTGATTTTCCGGAATCAAACTTCACGCCCGTTCATCTGATATGTAACATATATTAGAGGAACATATTTCTGTTAGACTTCAGAATATAATGTTATGCAAAACCATTTTCTTGTTCAGCATATCGGAGCTTTTTATAAAGTTTTAAAGGAAATTTTGTTATTTATACAAATGGAAATCTTAGTTCAATATGTAAGATATAGTTTAAACCTATACTAATATTATAAAGAGGCAGAATTTGCTTGTTTGTTTGATGAAACACGCTAATCTCAGGAACTACTAATTCGATTTGAAAAATTCTTTTTGCATTAGATAGCACGTTTATTGAGCAAGGTTATAGGCTATATATCATATAATATATAGTCTATTGATTCCATACTAATGGTTAAAATATACCTAAGGACAAACCCTAGCGAAGCGAGGGTGAGTCGCTAGTAGAGTATAATTTTAATTCGTTATACTCAGGTTAAGAATATATTAATAACTACATATTATTTCGCCTATCTGTTCGTACGTTTCTTCGTTGTTTCGTGAATTCAACTCTTATAACTTCAAAGAGCTATATTTTTAGCATACTTTTATTACCTTCACAGGTTACTATGTAATCAATTCAAAGAAATTAATTCAGATATTTTTTTCTAACTAGTAACTATTGTATCGATTTAAACTTGTGAAATCTGGATTACAATAAAATTATGTCGACTGTCTGCCGGCAGTCATTTAGCAATAATTTATTTAGATAAGGCCTATTGCTAAGGTTTATTTTACAACTCATATGCTAATATTACGGCAGTACTAACGTCGGTAATCATTACCGAGTCATATTAAAATTTCACCTTGACCTACATAATGCTGTAGCAGGAAAAGCCAATAAAAACGCCCTTAAAAACTAATTTTAATAGATCAGAAGATTTTCAATATACCTACATATTTATATTATAAGTAGGTATTACTTTATAATTTAATTCTACACTAGCATTTGCCCGCGGCTCAATTATGTATAACTATATCTTTAAAAATTATAGCCTATATGATACTCTGATGTATGTTCAAGCTATATAAATGCAAAGTTTCATCAAAATCCGTCCAATAGTTTTTGCGTGAAGCGGTAACACATCCATACATCCTCACAAACTTTCGCGTTTATAATATTAGTAGGATAAATAGGATTTTATGTCATCTTTGGTATTTTTAGCATTTTAAAAAAGTTGAATGGCTACTGCGATGACTTGCAAATTAAACTTATCCAAACAAAACTAACCAATATTAAAGCAAATATTTTTCGAATATAGATATTAGATTACATATTTATTATTGTATAGCAAGAACTATTACAAGTAACATACAAAAATTATTTATAATAAAAAATATTATAAATTATAATAAAAAAAAATTTTTTTATTTCATTTTAGTAGCTGTCCCGTTTAAATATAACCCTCGTTTCGTGAAAGAATGCGTAAAATGGATAACTCAGCCATCTCAATACTGTCATTTGATCCTCGAAAAGCAGGATTATATGAAATCCCACAGTGTTTAGAAAATAGGCAAAAATTGCTTAAATTTTTATTTTTCTATCTTGTATTTTTACTTTCGCGTTCGTGTTTACAAACTCCTTTCTGGCTATTTGATTTTTTATATATAATCTCTTTGTGTACTAACGAAAAACAATTAAAACAAACTGTAATAATAATTATCACTTTATGTGTGATAAAAAGGATACTTACTGTTTTGGAAAGGAGTCTACAACCTTAGAAATCTATACATATAATAAAATTCTAACTGAGTCGAATCTGTACATTATTTTTTTTTAAATCTTATTGAAATAGTCATTTTTATGCATACAGAAGCCGAATCTATCGTTTTTAGAATTTTTGTCTATCTGTTTGTCTCTGATGGCATCACGGAAAAACTATTGGAGTACGTATAGAATAATTTTTATTGCGGAGAAATATCTCAACTCTAAAAAATCTAAGTTAAAACGTAAGTAGGAACAAACTCGAGTAGAGCGAGGGCGAGTCGCTAGTTAACTATAATCTAATATATCTTACAGCACTCCCCAAAATTCCATCTACCTGTGGTTATCATTACTAGCGATAGGACTATGATATAATTTGTATTGAGCTTATGCCAAGTTTTTATCTCTCATAAGAAAAACTTGAGATAGATAGGTTATTGGGAACCGGCGTTAATGCATTTCAACATTTGCCATGATAAATATATTATAGGGAAAGAAGATTTAGTATGAATATACACGCACATCAGTCCATCAAACCCATGTGATTGACACGCCATACTTGTTCGTCTGTCGCGTATCAATCTATTGCTACAATATGCTTGGTGTGATTGATGACTCAATTATGCATATACATGACTCATACGATTATAGTGCTTATTACGAATGTGTTAAGGTTTCATTTACGTTATGTATTGTTAAGATGAGTAATAAAATTTTATATAGATAATATAATATAATTGAACTTCAAGTTAAATCCCTTTCGAAATCGAAAGGAAGAGTGAAGTAGCCTCTAAGTTCTTACTTTACACGGAATTTCTAACATTATATTTTCTTTTAAAGAAAATCATGAATAAAGCCAATAAAACATTTATTTGAGTTGGTATCGGATTCAAAATTTTCCTTGTTTCAAACGGTCTTCACAGTTTATACTTATACTATGTTTTTTTTATCGATACAAAGCAAAACAAATCTATTTATATATAAAATTTATAAGTTTAACTAAAATGAAAGTTCGTATTTTATCTTATTTACCTATCAGATATTCATATCCTAAACTAAAGCATTGTTGGCTGGCAGCCACTTCAACATATATGATAAGGTGCAAATGAAAACCACCGTTCAGTTATTTGAGTCTTTTTAGTATCTGGAAGTGGGTTTCTAAGTTTAAAAAAAAAAGATACATCGACTTGAAATTATTAAAAAATAATTATAACCATTCGAATGCTACACGTTACAGAGTTAAAAAGCATATTTTATTAGCTTTTTAAATTAAAATTACCAAGCACTTTAAGTTGGATGAGGTAACAATTTATGTCAGTGTACCTTTGCCCTAAATGTAGGGATCATCAACGGGCGAAAATTCCAAGATCAACACGATAAAAAAGAATAAGTTGGAATGAGAAAAGTTCCATTCGCTTATGAAAACGTAAAGATCACGCTTATCTTAAACTACTTTTGAATTATGGCTTCACAAGATCGGGAAAGTGGATTTTTAACTGATTTCATAAAAAAAACCTGATAATAACTAAAATTCTCAACATTTTTTATAATGAAGAAGATAATGATAATAAATAGACGTTTGGCTCAGTTTGTAGTTACCCTACGTGCTGTCCCAGCGTTCGCGGGTTTGAGTCCCGCGGGCATTCGTTTCTGTGAGGAGCACGAATGTTTTTACTCTGTGTGTGTATCAACTATCTGGTATCCATAACACAGGCCTCGTAGCTTACCATGGAACTAGATAATGCTCTGTGCTAATGTCCCATCATATTCATTTTATATTTATTTAATGTTGTTTCGAAGTATATTAAACAGATGTTAATATTATAAATATTGTTTGTTCTCTTTTTAGTTTAATGTTAAAAATTTAGCATATATATACATATATATATATATATATATATTACGTCCTATGAGTTCTTGTAACGGAAAATCAAAGTACGTCTTTTGCACTACAGATGTTTTATTGCTTTCGGTGCACGAGAGCCACTTGCGGTGTCTCTGAGCACTATTTTCCGTCACTATTTGCACTTGTGCTAACACTTCACTCCACTTTACTTTGCTTTTTCACTTTTTTTATATTTCTTCGTAATCTTCTTAGCTCCGGAATTTAACTCAACTCTCGACACACTGCTGCCCATTTTATATGCAAAAACAGAACGTTTTAGTATTTAAAAATTCTAATATTTTCTAGTAATCTTAATTCCTCTTTGAAAAATGTTTTGTTTCTCAGAGAGTTAATTGTAGTTGTCGTCAATCGTCATAGGTTAACAAGTTACTGTCTTTGGATGTTTCAATAACTATCTTTTCGGATTTTTACGCGGATTTATTTATTATTTTTGAACACAAGCCTCGTAGCTTACCATGGTACTAGATGGTGCTGTGTTTCAATGACCTATATTAAAAAAAAAAAATTATTCTTTCGTTTACTGCAATCTAATTCTTAATGTTCTATGCAAAGCTTATTTGCATTATAACACTAAAATTCGCTTAAGTTTAAGACATGAACGAATTAACCACTGGACTAGACATATTAAGCGGACGTACCTTTGTCGGTCTTCTCAGTAACCAGGAGATTTTAGGCTTGGTCGTTTGTTTTTTGCGTCAGTCTCAAGCACTTATTTGTCAACAAAACATCTCCCAAAAATAACTAAATGTTCTGTTAAATGATGTAAAAACTATAACGGCGGAAGCAGCAGTATTTCTTTTCACTTGTAAATACATTATTTTATTACATTTATTGTTATTTATCACACAATTTAATTAAATGTAAAATAAAATGTCATATTATCCAACTATGTTAAATATAGTCGATATTTCTATGTATTGTTGACATCTGACAACCATCATAAAATCCCTGGATTATACCATTCAGAACAAATGACTAAACTGTCGAGTGAGTCCATTTGACATCGACTAGTGCTTGACAATGTCGAAAAATATATCGATATTTGACGAAATTACTAAACGAATTGTGTTATTTGTACAGTACAATAACATAAAATACTTTTACCACAGTATCCTACAATCTGATGACAATAAATTTATAAAAATATTTTCTAAATCAAATAAAAATATAAATGCAAAAATTATAATTAGTATGTGTACTTAATTTTTTATTTTATTTTATTCCACATTTATATACTTTGGAATATTATTCCATTGTAATAATAATAAAGATCATTTTATTTCAACACATAAATTACACAAAATCAAACAATAATGTTTTAGCACTAAACTTCTGGGTTGGCGATTTGTAATAAAACACTTTACCACTTGCACTAATTATTTTACTTTCACGATCCAACACTCACTTTAATTTGCAATCTCTTTTTCTTTTTCCTAATTTCACAAATGTATATTAAGAACTGAGCAATATTAGGACAGTGTCACATTTTCATAAGTACCCGAGACAATCAATTGCCAATTAAAATAGTTCAATAACAGAATCAACAAAATCACTTTATTTAATTAAATTAGCTTAATATTTTTTTTAATCTTTACAAAATAATATTTATTATATATTAATGGAATATATACCCGATATTCATTTGTTCATTAACATTATTATAGGCCAACAGAATGTTGTCATCAATGCCATCGTATTTATATAAATCAATTTAAAAAATAATTATTATTTGACACATTATTATTGCCTCTTTAATTCATTTATTTTAATTTATTAAAATTAAAAGAAGAAGAATAAATTAAAAGATGTAAAATATGATGACTATGCTAACCAATGTCTAAAATGTCATTCATTGGTTCATCGATATATGTATTTTATCGATTACGTTCAAGCACTAGAAATATTGTATTGTTTATCAGTGTTTATAATAATGTAATAAAATCTTTGTGTGCGTTATGCGTCACTTGGTTGAACTAGTTTTCATACATTTGTATTTTATGTACTGATAAAAAGTACGATACTTTTCGATATTATTTGTATTTATGATATTTATGCATCTCGTGGAGTACTCTGGTGACTGTAACGGTAACACAAAATATTTTATAATAGTACTGATGCACTCTTGACTCGCTCAACTTTATCTCTAGATAAAAAGAAATTTCCTGTTTTAATAAACCAAGGGTTTCCCGCCATAAAAAGCATCTTATATCCTACTCTAGCTCCCCATACTTTTCCTCATAAAATAATATATTAATCTGACGCTTCGTTTCAGCGTGATAGAATGACAAGCAAACATACAAACAAACTCTTTCACGTTTGTAATATTAAGTAAAGCAAGTAATAATAAATAAATATGTTGAAATTTTTTAACATTAACACACAGCACCACCATGGTAAGCTGCGAGGCTCGTGTTATGGATACCAGATAGTTGATACACTACACATATATAACTTTAAATACATACATATTATAAGTTTAAACACCCATGACTGGAGTACAAACATTCGTCATCACACAAATGAATGCCAGCGGGACTCGAACCCGTGACCGCTGGCACAGCAAGTAGGGTCACTACAAACTGAGTCAAACGTGTCGTCAAGTGTATATGTTTGTACAATAACATTAATACATACTGTAGAGTGTGCTTTTGACTGTATGTTTCATAATTAAAAAGTAGTCATCATTGGGATTAATGGAATAAAATAATAAAATGTTATATATTTCAGTTATGAATTTCTAAGTAAACAGCTTAAAGTCTCATGAAAATATATAAGTTTACCTACAAAGAAAATCAATACGCAACATCGTTAATATCACGTTAAAGGAAAGCGATTTTTCACTGACATCTGATACCACCTCTTCATTTTTTAATTACGAAGGATAAAAACCTTCAGTTTGTTTATAAACTTTGATAAAGATTTAAAAAGTCAAGAATTTAATGAAGGAAATATCGGCATAAAAACTTTTCAATAATAGCTAGTCGTCTTGGGGGTCTGGCAACATGTCTTTCTACAATCGTTTTGAATTGAAATTGTAAAATCTATGCTAATAAATGGAGAGCCGATTTTTTTGTTCGGTTATACTGCGATAACTACTGAACCGATCGGAATAATACTCATACCATATGATGCAGCGTGTTTCGGAGAAGGTATTAGTATATGATATGTTGGTGATTCATGTACTATGCGGGCGGAGCCGCAGGAAAGCGCTAGTATATATATATAGTATAGTATAGTATAGTATAGTATAGTATAGTATAGTATAGTATAGTATAGTATAGTATAGTATAGTATAGTATAGTATAGTATAGTATATATATATATATATATATATATACATATAAAGACAACAGTTAATTAAGTACCTTTTTCTTCGCTATTTTTTGACTAATTTTTTTTTTTGTTTGGTATCTATTGACAAGCTTTAGTGCTTTCGATGTCAATCGCGCACATACGTATAGAGGCGTAGCTAGCGATTTCCTTTTATATGTGCGAGGATATTTGTAATATGTATTATAAATTTTTGTGTAGTACTTGCAAAGTATAAGTTAGTTTAATTACTATACTTAAAATTTTCCATTTTTCTTTGCTTTAATACTTTTTTGTTAAATCCTCTTTCCTCTTCATAGCTTTCCTCTGTCATTTTTAGTACATAGTTCATCAGAGTATAAAAAAGACTTACATTTTCATTTCGGCAGCAGAACAATATTTCAGTTGTAAAAACAAAGAATTTTATTACTTCGTGCCGGGTTTTAAGAGCTTATGAACTTTCATAAAATAGCGAAAATAAATCTGAACATTGTAAAAAAAGATATTTATTGGGAATTATAATACAGGCAAATTATTTGCTTAAAAGGGGATCCCAACCACAAAATTTGAAATTTTGATTTGATTTGAAATAAATAAATAAATTTTAAATTAATCAATTAATTATATGTTAATTTTTATTTCAAATGTAAATGTATATTGTTATCTAATTTATAGTTTTTATTGTTGTTGTGTTATAATAAAATTGTTAAATTGTTAAATAAATTGTTAATTGTTGTTAAATCTCCTGTAAAATCGCAATATTCATTATTTTTCTTTTAAGTTATACTAAAAAAAATTTTTTTATTTGTTTTCATATTATTAAAACGAACTGTGTGTAAAATCCTAGTAATATTATAAGTGTGAAAGTTTGTGAGGATGGATAGATGTATGTATGTTACTCAATTACGCCAGAACGGCTGAACGTAGCTGGATGAAATTTGGCACAGAAATAGATTATAGTCTGGAATAGCACATAGTTTACTTCTATCCCGGAAAAATGTACGGTTCCCGTTGGATAGATTTATTTTTCCTAGGAACGAATCCGAAACGAAGCAAGGTGAATCGCTAGTAATAATAAAATAAAAATCTTAATTTTACTTCATATACACACAAATAATACGTCTTAAAGAAATGCCTTGATATACACAAGATAGGTTTTGTATATAAAAACATTTTGTTCGTCGTAAATCAGGAGAACTCTACAAAAACATCATGGGAAAATCAGTTAAAACTCTATAGTAGGGGCGTGCACGAACTACACTATAAGCCTAGACATAATACACCTGCTTTTTTTTTAAATAAACTGCAATTATAATATTAATTGAAAATGTCAAACTCAACCAAAACTTGAACATTTTTTTTAAATAAAAACAAATATTCACAGCTTTTAAATTACATCTTATTCAGAAACCAGTTGTTAAAAACTGTTACTTTTAATCGTTTGCTACTCTTCCTTATTTTAATGGGGATAAGGTTGAAAATAATGTGGAAAATCTTTTTAGAAAGAGTTATATAAGTCCATGTCACAAAATGTTTACTCCTTTTGTATGGCGTTGAGTTATGATTTTTACTGTTATACACTTAAGTACAATTTTAGTTTGTCTTCTTTAACATAGAATTTTTAACTCTATGCAGTATCTTCTTTGGGTGAAAATTTTTAAAACCACGTCCCGTTTGCATACGTGACTCCATCAAAAGGCTACGTTCATACTACCGCGAAATATTTATGATAAAAGTCGTTGTAATCATTTCAAAATATATTTTCTTTTTACTTTGATCTATTTTATTTGAAAATTAAAAATTTTATGAAAAAAATATTACTTGAGTGAGTAAAAATTGACGCCGTCAGAATTAAAAACTTTTTTGCTGATGACGTCATAAGTTTTGTACAATGAAACTTATGACGTCATCAGCAAAAAGTATGAAAAGTTCGTAAAATTCGTTAAAATTCAGGTTGAATATTTAATTTGTAATGCGAGTGAAATTACTTAAAATTTAAAAAAATAAATTAGTAACCAGTAAATACCGAATTTTACTATAATTGTTTATTACTAAAAAAAACTACTCATCAAAGAAAATATTTATATTACTAAATAAGTATATGCCGTACTAAAAGCTATTCAAAATTGGCGATATCGCGAAATTTAAGCCACAAAAATTTTCAATTATACTTCTTCCAATATTATATAATTTTGAAGCCAGTCAAAAATAGTCAAGTGGAAACGCGAGTCGTTTTGTCTCATTATTTCCTTTGTATTCAGCTCTTTTTACCGTCCCACTGCTGGGCACAAGCCTCTTTTCAATACGAGGGGAATCTTAACACGCTAGCCAAGTGCGAGTTGGTGGACATTATAACACGTCTTTCGAAAATTGCTAGGCTCTCTTAGACATATAGGTTTCCTCACGATGTTTTCCTTCACAAATTGTGTAATAAAAAGTGGTAATCATGTTGGAAATGATTCGCACATGAAAATATCAGAGATGTCTGAATGACCCTTTTTAATGACTTTCAAATCTATAAAATAGGTAGTACAAGTACCTATATATTGCATTATGAAATATTCTCAACTCGTCCTACTAAGCAGTGACTCGAGCGTTGAAGCAACCAAATTCCTTGCAAATTGTAACTTACAATCAGACCCCATTCACATTCGGATGACGGATTCAACGTGAATTTTGAAACGCTGATTTTCACGTTTTACTACAACATTAACATCGTTGTTTTTGGTGGAGTATAAGGTGACTTTAATAGTTGAATTCAAATTATATATGGCTTCTATAATTTTTACAATAAATATTGGTTGTGCTCCAGAAATTGAAGTCCATTTCTTTAAAAATACAGTACTTGTAATTCTAATAATCTTTCCGTGGATCTATAAATAAATAAATATGTTGGGACATAAACACACAGCGCCATCTATTTCCTTGGTAAGCTACGAGGCTTGTGTTATGGATACCAGATATTTGATACACTTACGTATATAGCTTTAAATACATACATATTATAAATATAAAAATCCATGACTGGAGTACAAACGTTCATGCTCATCATACGAATGAATCCCGCCAGCGGGACTCAAAACCGCGACCGCTGACATGGCAAGTAGGGTCACTACAAACTGAGCCAAACGTGTCGTCAATAGATCAGAAGATTTTCAATATACCAACATATTTTTATAAAACTCTATAATTGTATAATATTTTTATACCCAAGTGATATATTATACAAGTGAATTAAGTTTATAACTATTAAAATAGCATGTTCAGAGCCAAATTAATATGCACCCATGATATAACTATACTAAGAAAAAAAAATCTACTTTTAAACTTTTGTAGAGTATAAAAGATGTGAAAGCAACTTGAATCTATATTTTCGCCTAAATGGGTGCCTCACGTTAACTTAAGTGAGAGTTCCACAAACAAATACACCGGCGTTGGAACTACTTCACATTAGTGTCTAGAAGTTAGATACTTTTTCTAAAGTACCCATTGGTGTTTTACTTAGCTTCTTATATAGAATGTACGTAATAAAGTGGTAGTGGTTTTGATGACACGTTTGGCTCAGTTTGTAATGACCCTACTTGCTGTGCCAGCGGTCGCGGGTTCGCGTCCCGCTGGGAGCATTATTTGTGTGATGAGCAAGAATGTTTGTTCTCCAGTCGTGGGTGTTTGTAATTATTATATATGGTATGTTTTTAAAGTTATATAGGTGTAGTGTACCAACTATATGGTATCCATAACACAAGCCTAGTAGCTTACC
Organism: Brenthis daphne; assembly: GCA_947093115.1. Taxonomy (NCBI): domain Eukaryota; kingdom Metazoa; phylum Arthropoda; class Insecta; order Lepidoptera; family Nymphalidae; genus Brenthis; species Brenthis daphne. The sequence continues at coordinate 25,532,614 of OX352474.1, forward strand.
ATGGAACTAGATGGTGCTGTGTGTTAATGTCCCAACATATTTATATTTAATTTAAAGTCTTTATAATACAAAAATATGTTGTTCTATGAGGTTTAATGAGCAATGCTTTATAAGCCAAAGGTAGCAGGATCCTTTTTCAGCAAAGATTTTTTTTAACAATATCTATTTGTTTTAGCCAATTCGTAGTTTTATTAAATCTATTACTCTAATTTCATAAAGTATCCTAAGTTTGAAAATAAAAGTCAGCGCTTGTTACTTTATCACGCAATAATTTATTTGAATGTAACACGGAAGGAGATGGTGTATATATTGAATACACAAATTGGCTATTTATTTTTGGCTTGCCTGCCAACCAAGCAGAGCCACGAACAAAAATTAGTATCTTAAATACTTTTCTAAAGGAACCAAATTAAGTAAACAATCTACTAATAGGATCGTACCATATCTGCTTAAGAGTCAATTGATTCAACGAATGGAGACGGTTCTCGAATTCCCAATAGTTTTATAGATGAATACACACAAGTCCCTGATCAAATTACCTTAGTATAATTAAGGCCATAAAGTTCTTATCAGTATGAAAATTAGACAGAAAAGTTGAAAATGTATTTGTGAATACTTATCCATTCATATAAAAAATTCTAACTGAGTCGTATCTGTACATTAAATATTTTTTAGAAAATATTATTGAAATAGTCATTATTATCGATACAGAGGCCGAATCTATAGTTTTAGAATTTTTGTCTGTCTGTCTGTCTATCTGTCTGGGAAAGAATCACAAGAAAATCACTGAACGGATTTTGGTGTGAGATAGCTGGTTATCCGGGCCAAGATATACTTTTTACTACGATAAATTATCTCATCTCTGAGAAATCTATACTAAACGTTAAAACTTCCCTGGGGATGAACCCTAGCGAAGCGAGGGTGAGTCGCTAGTATCTATATAAATTTAAAGTAGACAATTTATTTTTTGTGTGTTAGTGATAGCCTAAGCTTCCTTAAAAAATCAACCATTAAACGTTCAAATCGAAAGAAACTACTTTCTACCTAATAAATAGGCTTCTTCTTATTCAGATTTCAGATATATAATATAAGTAAGCATGCTGAACTGAGTATTTATTGACAGATAAAACCAATAAGTCTATTTAGACTGACCTGGGATTTGAACCCAGTATCTCTAGATCTTCGCCACTAGATCAAAAAGGTTTACCGATACAAGTGATAATTATAATATATAATTATGAAATATGTAATATATTATACATATTATTAAGTAGTTAAAGAATCAAATCTATATTAGACAATAAAATTTCTAACACAAACAAAGTTTGTACATATCATGTGTTAAGCACAGTCCTATTTATATTATGTTAGTTTGTTGTAGTAATTCTCAGAAGCGCTACTGATCAAAGTGAACTTTGTGAAGATGATACTATTCTGGAGTTTCTGGGCTTGGTCGAGACTTTGTGTTGTGTGAGCTTTAAGTTTAATGAATTAAATACGGTAAAGTGGAAGTGATACCAACGTAGTAAGTTTGTTAAGAAAAGTTCTAGTGGCCAGCTATACTATTTTAATATGATTTTCATTATTCGAATTTATAAAAATATTTAATGTACAGATTCGACTCAGAATTTTATTATATATATATAGACCATGAAGATAACCAAAGAGAGGATTTACTACTTATTAATTACTAGTGGCTCACAAAACAAATCTATTCCTCGGGAACCGTATATTTTTCCGGGATGAAACGTAGCCTGTGTGTTATTCCAGGCTATAATCTATCTCTGTGTCAAATTTTATCCAGATCCGTTCAGTCGTTCTGGCGTGAAAGAGTAACAAACATCCATACTCACAAACTTTCACATTTATAATATTAATACGAATTTATTGAAAGTACAAGAGTTTTATTATCTACATATAAATAGGCAATAACAGAACAGATCAGTACCTTTTTCTTCTCTGTTTGTCATCCGATTTTCTTTGTTTTTGTTTAGTAACTATTAACGAGGTTTAGCGTTATCAATAAAAAATATTTTTTTTATATACATAGATAGGTAAATTCTATTTATATGTGTTTTTCCCAAAATTTCTAATTTGTTTAATAATTATGTTTGAATATCGATATCTAATCGTACATTAGATCTAAAAAAAATCTTATAAACGATTAGCACCTACTTTTCAAATAATATGCATTGCTCACAACCAATAACGTCGATAAAACAGCGTTACATTTAGAAGCAAAAGAAGAATATAAAAACGTTTGTAGCCAATTCACAATTCTTATAAATAAGTTCAACTCATTACTTTATTACAGTAAAAGTATGTAATAAAAAGGAGTGAAGGCAGTGCTCGTTTTATGGCCGTGTTTGCGAGAAGCTCGAAGGAGACCATAAAAAGATATCGAACTGAAGAAAAAGCGTTCTGAATCAATAAACGGATTAAGTTTCTACGTACTTTTCTGTTAGATTTTTTTTTATTTCAAAAGCATTAAATGATATTCCGATCAGAATGGATTCTTGATAATATGGTTTAGTTTATTAAAGACTAGCGACGCACCCTCGTTTCGCTCGGGTTCGGCCCTAGGTTCATTCCCGATACAAAATGTCATCCCCATTTTCACCCTCTTAAGGGTTGATTTCCGGGATAAAATCTATCTTCCTTCTTCCCAAAGTTTCAAACTATCTTTTTAACAAATTTTATCAAAATCGGTCCAATAGTTTCGAAGCTTATTCAGTACAAACAAAAAATCAAATCTTTCCTCTTTATATATATGTAAAAGATAAGGGAGGTGGAGTATTATAGTACTTGAAATAGGTTTCGAGTTCGATTGTTTACTGGCTTAATAAAAATGGCTAATGAAATGAAAGATTTCTTGGGCTTTGTGTATTTTTACATAATTTAAATCTAAAAAAATTTAGATTATAAAAAATCTAGAAACCTTGGCCTTTTGTGTCGTTTATGAAATTTATACTGTCTATTTTATGTGATTAATCATCCTATAAGTATTATCCCATTATTTAATATTATAAATGTGAAAGCTTGGATGGATGCTTGTTACTCAATCACGGATCAGAACGGATCAAGATGAAATTTAGCACAGAAGTAGATTATAGTCTGGAATATAAGGCAGTGGTAGCCCAGTGTTAACGCGCTCGCTTGGTATACCGAGTGAAGCGGGTTCAAATTCCGGGTCTCGCACCTCTGATATTTTCATGTGCGAATCATTTCCAACATGATTAACACTTGCCTTACGGTGTAGGAAAACATCGCGAGGAAACCTGCATGTCTAAGAGAACCTAGCAAGTTTTCCAAAAACATATGAATTCCGCCAACCCGCACTTGGCCAGCGTGGTGGACTATGGCCTGATCACGTATTAAAGGGAGGCCGTGTCCAGCAGTGGGACGTTGAATAAAGGGCTGAACCGTAGATTGGAATAACACATAGGTTATTTTTTATCCCAGAAAATTGTATGGTTCTCATAGGATATCCATACTAATCGTTTAAACGAACCTTGTACTTAATAAATAAATTGTAGATTACATAAAAAAATATTTCCCTAAAACCATAACTATAATACTAGAAATCTTAGACACTATGTATTTAACAATTTAAAGGCTAAACATGGAGAGTGGGATGACGATAACTACGTATCTGCCTCCAAGAATAAAGAAGCCTTAAAGTATGAATAGATTATTAGATTACTTTAGCTTCTACTTTATTTATCATTACTCTCGTTCAAAGCTTTCTACATGAGCTTTTAGTTGATTTAAAACTAAAAGCATATATTAAAAGTTAAATTTTTCATTTTACATAAACAACTTTCATACGTAATACGATATCTAACATTAATTTATAAATAAAACAAAACCAACTTCAATAAAGGTTTTTGTACTCAATAGGATCTTATCGATTGAGTCATTAAGTTTCAACCTTTCAACTGTTAAACCGAATGAGCCGGTAACAATGGTTTCGAGTCGATTAGCTCCAGTGCGCTACTCGAACAATCGTATCTCGGGATCGATAACACCACTTAATAGTAAATGTATTCTTAGTGCAACAATCGAGATGCATTGAACCAAGCTACTTCAATTCAAAAGTTTTAGCATATTTTGAAATTTCACTTCACCTTGACATATTTTCTTCTGTTTTCAGAAATAATGCTTGTTTCATTTTACAATACGATTTTTGTGATAATATAAAGCTGTTGTTTATTTAACGGTTGGTTAAAACGTTAAAGTCCGATGATATATCCAATAAGTGGAAAATTTAAGTTATGAATATAAGAAAAAAAGTATAAAGCTTCATAAATATAATTAAGATTTCTAAAGAACGTCGCACCTGAAATAATATTTTTTAACAAATATTTGAAAGCTAATATTTTTTATAAAATAATTTTAAGTTTAAAATAGAGAGATGTTATATTTTTAATTAGTAGAACTATTTAGGGCTTCAAAAAGTTAATTAAAACGAGACGTAGTCTTAAAGCCTAGATTCTTTTAAGTATAATAAATGGAATAATTAATTGACAAAGTGAAGTATTGGACTAAAAGGTATAATTTTATTTTTGTATTAAATAATGTTAATATATAAAAGAAAATCAAGATAGGTGGAATATCAAATAGATACATATATATATATATATATATATATAATATATATATATATATATATATATATATATATATATATATATATATATATATATATAAAAATTAAATTTTATTTAATAAATTAAAAAATATATATATCTATATTTATTTAAAATTCAATATATTTAACATTTAATATATTTGCTAGCGACTCACCCTCGCTTCGCTTCGCGTTCGTCCCTGGACTAAAACAAATCTATCCCACGGGAACCGTACATTTTTCCGGGATGAAAAGTAAGCGTTGTGCTATTCCAGACTATAATCTATCTCTGTGACAAATTTAATCCAGATCCATTCTGCCGTTATGGCTTGAAAGAGCCATCCTCACAAACTTTCACATTTATAATATTAGTATGGATTAGTATCGATAATTTAATTAAATCTTTTTTTTTATTATTCACTAAACTATTTTCTTAAAGAATCTTATTAAAAAAAATTTGCAAAGGACATGGAACATCTATACTTTTAATTTACAGTTTTTTTAAATAAAATTCTTATCAATAGTTAATTATATTATAATAATTGTGCCTGCCACTACCACATTACTGTGTAAACATATAATGGGTCAAGATACAAGGTATTCCAAGACTATACATTTATTCTTTTAGTAGGGGAGCCCAAGAGGGGATTTTCGGCTTGTGGAAATCGCCAAATTATTAAATTATACACTTTTCTGCATGTATTTCGCCCACCACACCTTTTCTTTGTTTTCGCTGAGGAAACCCATCATGGGTTACTACTGACTACCCGTACTGAACTTCAACGAGCAAGGTACTGTGTGACTTCTACTCACTAAAACCCATAGCAAATCTGACAAGCTCAAGTATTTCTAACTTAACAAAATATTTTTTAATATTTTGATCACCTGCCCTATACGCGATCTTTAACAGAGGACTTATATATGGTGGAGGTACTCGACAAAGTGTAAGGTATCCTTATGTTAATCTGCCGAGCTTGAGTTAACCCTAAAATCCCCTCTTGGCCCTATTATGCTTTCAGCTGACATTGTTGTTTAGAGCTAGAATAGCTAAGTTTGTATCTATAAGCCAGTGTTAAATTTTGGAGGTCATTGCACGTGAATTGATTTTCATATTTTTTTTAATGACTAGAATTCCCAAAAGGTTTTAATAAAAAAGGATGACTCAGATCTTTAAGGGCGGAAAAATTGCTTTTAAGTAATTTTAAAATCCGTATAACTTTTTTGTTAAAAAGTACTTTATACATAAATATATTATGGGACGAAGAATGACATGGGTTTTACTCCAAGTACATTAATTGGTTTCCGTTTCATTACAAAAAGTCATTTAGAGATGATATTATAATGAAAATATAACAAACACCGCCTTATTTTCTTACAAAACAGTGCTATAAAAATAATAATTTCAGAAAATAAAACGTTATAGAAGAGGATTAGTTTGGTGAAATGATGAATCTAATTTTCCTGCGCAGCTGAGCTACAAAGGCAAGTTGCAATTTAAAATTTTCGATGTTTCCATTACGTTATAAGCATTCAGGAGATGAAAAAGTTGATTAATCCGCCGAACTCTGCGGTTCATTTTCAAAATCACAGAGCAAAATATAAAATGATACAACGCGCTTCATTGAAGGAAAAAGAGAAATTGACTGCTATTCACAATTCTACTGAAAAAACAGATTGATTTTTATGTAACAGATATTACTTCGTGCGATACTTCTAAAAATAATACCTTTATTTTTATTAAGTAGAATTGGAATGTTATTATTCATACACGTTTTAACGGTTAGTATGGAATATGTAGAATATAATATATTATATATTATATAGCCTATAGCTTTCCTCAATAAACGAACAAAATCTAATACAAAAAGCGAAAAAAAAAACAAAGAAATAAAGAAACAAACAAACAAACTCTGCTCTTTATAATATTAGTATAGAAATTCTCGGCCTACGTACGGTTTAAATAGACAACTTTTTTTATTGTAAATGTACCTTAGGAAATACACGCATGCCATCGTGGACTTTTATAAATCTCTTTAAAGTTTTTATAATGATAAAAAAAAGTCAGTCGTAGGACTGAACGTCAGAAGTGAAAACTTCTTAGCTTGACAAAATTGTTAATACAATTTTTGGGTTGTCAAGAAATATTTTTTAGAAAGTATTTTATATTAGAAATTATTTTTAACAACGCATTAATATAGTAAAATATAGTAATAAAATTAATAATAATAATTTTGCCAAAAAACATTTATTGTGCTGTTTTACATAAAAAGAACGATTATTATCTATATAATACCAACAAAATATATACATAATATATTATATAGTCTCTGGATCTGCTGAAACGATTTAGATGAAAATTTATTTTATTTTGATTTGAAAAGTTAAGAAGATAGTTTATACCCTGGGAAGGACGTAGGATACTTTTTATCCCGGAAATCATCCCTTAAGGGGATGAAAATAGGGATGAAGGTTTGTATGGGGATTGAGTACGAAAATGTTATGTATGTTCGTAAAAATATACACGAATTTCCCAAGAAGTGTGACATGCATAACATTAATACTAGGAGCAAACATATACTTGTAATGCCTGTGGCTCGTCTACACAGAGTCAGTAATTCTTTTTATGGACAATGTATACGCTTGTACAACAGGATCCTAGAAAATGTTCAAAAGGCTTCTATTGCCAAATTCAAAAAAATTGTTAAAGAACGTTTGTGTGCTAAAGGCTATTATAGAATAAATGATTTTATAGAAGATGGCACACCTTGGGAATGAAATGATCGCCTCCAGGCTACTTCAACTTGATAGAAATATTGTAAAATATAATTTTACTTTAAAAAAAGATTATACTTTGAGAAAAGATATTGGTCCCGCTGAGTTTCTTTCACCAGTTCTTCTCAGGTCTGAGGCTTCTTTGACTCATGACGTTCAGTAAAAAAATGTAATAATTTAATGCTGAATAAAATATTTTGATTTGATTTCCACTTACTCGAACCTGAGCGGAGCGAGGGTGAGTCGCCAGTAAACTATAATCATGTTATTTTATGTATTATCAATAGTTTTCACATCTCACACCAAATAATCACCTTTATAGGCAAATTTTTGATACCTTAGGTTACATTGCAATTTTCATAGAGATCTTTATTTTATTTAAAAATTATATGCTATGCCCATGTTACTCGCTTTAATGTCACTTTCTATAGTTAAAGGATTATTAAAATCCGTTTATTAGTTTTACAGTTGGTTCATTACAAATAATCATATAAAGATACAAAAAAATCAAATCTTTTCTCTTTATAATATTACTTTAGATGATATTAGTTTAGATGAATAAATGAAATAATTCTAGGTACGTAGAGACTACGCAAATTTAAATAACTGCTCATCTTATTGCCCCCTTAGGCGATTTGATTTTCTAGAATCTATTTCATCATTAATGGATAATTTAAGAATATGATAAACATATTATGTACCTAGTTTTCTTTTTTTTATTTACTATAAAGAAAATTTACCTAGTTATATCACGATATAATATACCTAATCATTACCACACAATATGCAATATCTATAACAAAGTCGTTGTCTGCGTCTGTTACTTTCTCCACTTACTTCTTCTAAATCACGCAATGGATTTCGATTCGGTATTTACTAATATAAAGAGCAATAAACAAGGAAGATTTATGTATAATTTTTTTAACCATTTTGTACAAAATCCTATCCTAGGTGTTTTGTCAAAAACTGTTTTCGGACGATTATATGGTTAAATCTAGCTAAACCTTTAGGGATACATCAATACAATGTACTAGAGAATTGTAGGTCATAAAAAGGTCTACAGATAAGTAAGTCTGCGATACCATGTACCTATCTCCTAAGGTATACTTAAATTAGGTTTTATATATAATATCACCCAAGCGAAGTGAGGGTAAGTCGCTAGTTTAACAGTATTATAAAATACCATCTTCCTCATCTCCATAATCCTATATAATTCATGCTCTAAACTTGATTTCCGTTAAAATTGTATGTTAACTTTGGTTAATAAATAAAAGTTACTTAGATTTCTTAGTAAGATACAGTGAGTTAAAAGGAGCTACAATTCACCACCACAACATAAAATAATGGTTAATATTTTTCGAAAGCCAAAGCCCTTGTTCGGGGTTTCTTGAACAGGTTTACGAGCCGCTACGTACAGGGTTATGATTGCAATAAACGAACAGAATGGGATAACTTTTCAGTGAAAGGGTAAGCATAAAATGTTTGTTTTAAACATTTTTATGGTTAAGCCAATCCATTAATTACTTATTTTTTACTTTTTTATCTATTTACTAGCGGCTCACCCTTGCTTTGCTTGGGTTCGTCCGTAGCTTGCTTTCCAATACAAACTTTCATCCTCATTTTTACTCTCTTAAGGGATGATTTCCGAGATAAAAAGTATCCTATGTCCTTCCTAGGTTCTCAAACTATCTTCTTACCAAATTTCATCTAAATCGGCTCAGTAGATCCAGAGATTATCCCCTACAACGTCACAAACTCACAAACATTACCTCTTTATAATATTAGTATAGATATTGAAATAAATAGTTTAAATTTATAAATTTCTAGTAGTGTAAATAAAATCATTACCATTATTGACTTAATGATTAATAAATGATACACAATTTAACAATTGTGTATGATCTATTAATGAATTACCTTTTGAAAAATGTTGAGTTATTCAAAAAAAGCTAAAAATGACATAAAAATAAATATATCTACTTAGAATATATTACGTTGTAATTAAGTACTTTATATACAATATTATATTAATAAGAGAACTGAATGATATTACCGAGTCCCTTATAATAAAGACAGCGTAAAGGTGTGTTTTTATTTACCTTAGAACCATTTATTTGCTCTCATGTCTTTTTGGGAGCTCCATTATAATATAGTTTAGGCAATCTTGTCATTAGTGACTGAAAGTACGAGAAGACATGATAATCGAAAAATATGAAAATTATTACCAAACTGGTTTCCATTGAACGGTTTGTATGTTACAACTGACTGTGTTAAGCTTATAAGCAAGCAATGAAAATATTTGATATTGAAGAAGGATAAAATTTCTCATAGGTTCGAGTTACGTAATCAAGGCACGGGCATGAAGTCATCAAGGCTGGCAAACGCTCTGCACGTGACTTGGTTGATAATTCTTTCATTCAGGAACATTTCTTAGATGTCATTTCTAAAAAGTGCAATGAGGATAATATGTAGCATTTGAAGTTTTTTGCCGGCCTCAAAGGGTCATTTTTTTATAAATGTTAGTCTTAGACTTCGATATTGAAGAAGATATGTTAGAAAAATTTAGTTAAAGTTTTATTATTATTGTAACGATATTTATGATTAAAAAGAAGATAATACAAATTTTTTAAGTAATTACCATTAGTTTTTTTTAGAATGAGTGACTTGTTTTTGATAAATGCTACCTAAATTGCTAGTGATAAAAAGTTACTACGAGTAAAATTTTTAAACTGGTCCATCTAGCACCAGGAATTTAAAAAATATTTCAGTCATATTTGACTCAATTTTGATTCTCAAACTATTTTACACTAGCGACTGACACTCGCGGTGCTCGGGTTCGTCCCTAGGTTGATTCTCCATATAAACTTTCATCTCCAATTTCACTCCCTTAAGGGATGATTTCCGCGATATTCTATTTCCGGGATAACCTATCCTATGTCCTTCCCAGCGACTCAAACTATCTTCTTACATATTTCATCTAAGTCGGACTAGTAGTTTCAGAGCTTATTCGGTACAAACAAACAACAAAAAATCTCTCCTCTAATATTAGTACAGATATAATTTTTATAAGAAATACTAAAACATGCGTAGTAAAATTTTAGCTTACATGAATCAATGAATGTTGCGTTTTGATTACTTTGATTGTAGCGAATTTATTATTTAACGTGAACTTTATATATACACGTGTAACACTAAGCTTTGAGAACTCCTAAATTGGTATAAAGCTCGAAACAGCAGCATATTAGCGATCAAGTCACGTGTTCAATTTACAACTTAACTTTTACAAGATTTATTTAAGATTAGTACTGATCGAAAGCTATTCGATCTCGACCTTTTTGTTGACCTTTATACAATTATGTAATATATGTATATTGATTCTTAGTTTTCAATATCCTATGCGATTTTCAGGTTTTATTTTTGTTTATATATAAGCAATTATATTTAAGAATACCTATTTTTTTGTATTTTCAAAACTAAAACCTCTTCAGCTAATATAAAAGTCTATATAATATAACAGAAACAACTGTAGGACCAATATCCTTAGGTGCTATTCACGTGACTAAGAAATTAGCAGAAGAACAGAAAGCACGACGCGAGACTCGAATCCAGAACTACATCATCTGCATCATACCAACATCATACCAACGAGTCAGTAAAACACAATATAATTGCGCAACAGCGATCGTGTAGTAACATTACAAAAGTAATAAAGGCCCGATACTAAGCTTTATAATAATCGTATAAATATAAAACTGATGCCACCGAGTTTATTGCGAACTACTAAGCCTTTCTCAGTGTAAAAGTTGTTACAGTTTTGCAGCTATGTTTGTAGCGAGATTCTTCTGTACTTTTATTACTTTTATTAAAGTGTATTTTATGTTATGTCTTAAAATAAAAACTTGAATTCCTATTTAAAATTAAAAAAAAGATCACTTTCACCGGAATTGAATCAATATAAAAAAATCAACTCTCTAGGATCAGAGGAAGTGGATTCAATTCTGCTTGCTAGTTTTGTACAACGAAACATGCGTGCTTGCGTGCATACGTGCGTGCGTGTGTACGTGTACGTGTGTGTGTGCGCGCGCGCGTTTTTGTGTATGTTCGTGTGTATGTGTGTTCGTGTGTGTATATGTGTTTGTGTGTGTGTATGTATGTGTTTGTGTGGTGTGTGTGTGTGTGTGTGTGTGTGTGTGTGTGTGTGTGTGTGTGTGTGTGTGTGTGTGTGTGTGTGTGTGTGTGTGTGTGTGTGTATGTGTGTGTGTATGTGTGTGTGTGTAAATACGCACGCAGGATATACTTACATGCTACGTGCATGCAAGCTTTACAATAACATAGATGTTTGAAACCGATTGTTAAATTAAAAAGTAAGCTATTACAAACACATAAATTATTGTATTAAAAAGAGCAAAATTTTAATATTAGCGTTTTCCCCTTTGAAATGCAAACAACGAACAAGTATCAGTAACTTTAAAACCGCAGAAGCATATTGCTCTGCTAAATATCGCTTATGACACGGAACTAAGTGTACAAACGCGGTTAATCCACAATAAATTGCGGCTGAAATAAAATGACGCCCGGTCACATGAATAAGGTTTACCTCAAAACCGAGCTGAAATGCAGCAAGCCCATGCTATCGTAGGCATTCTCCATGTACTCACTTTATTTGATACTTTTTTTTACTTTGTGCTTATAAACAACTCTATATACCTATATTATATAACGTACTTTATTTGTATGGCGTAGACGTTTGTTGTAATTTATTTTGTATTTTGTTGCTTGTTTATTAGTTTCGAAAGCTTTTTAGCTATGGATAAGGCTTGTATGTATGTATTATGTAATTGTAAATTATCGATTTATGGTACACGCTTTAAACTATTACAAGTTAAAATATGAAAAACTTCACATTGAATAATATTTAAATTTTAATACAGTGTATTTTTTACGTAAGAGAAAGCAAATATCAGCAAATTTTCAATTCAGTCTTTGCTTGCTAAATCATAATATCAGTTATGAAAAATTAATTTAATTAAATATAACAATGAAAATAGAAATGATAAATAGACATGTTATCACTATTATTTTATCACAGCGACTCTCCCTCGATCGGGTTCGTCCCTTCGGTACTTACGTTTTAATGTTTAGTATAGATTTCTCAAGAGATAAGATATTTTCCCGCAGTAAAAAGTATCATATGTATATATGTTAACCCGGATAAATTTCGTCAAATTTCATCAATATCCCTCAAGTGATTTTTCCGTGATGCGGTCACAAAGAGATTTGCAGACAGACAGACAGTCAGACAAAAATTCTAAAACTATAGATTCGACCTCTGTATCGATAAAAAATCGATATCAATAAGATTTTCCAAAAAAAATATTTAATGTACGGATTCGACTCAGTTAGAATTTTATTATATGTATAGATTTCAATTATGCCATATCATTATTAATAAAAAAATTGCTAGCTACATTAAATTTTGTACCATAGAATGAGGCCCAGTCACATAAGTAAGCTTTGCCTCAAAGTCAACCTGAAATATAGCAGAGCACGTTATCGCGCCTCCTCGCCACCTGGGCCGACCTAACTTGGTATTTAATTAAAGTGAACTATACTAATATACTGGAAATGGTTCTAAATGAGTTTACATTCAAAACTTCATTTTGCTAATGACTTTAAATGAAATAACATAGATAATATTAAAATAATTGAAAACAACGCAAATAGTTTTTTTTATCTCAAGAAGATAGTAAAGTATTTATTAGTGAAAGTGATTTAAGGCAGTTAGGACTCCTTGTATGAAATCCAACAGTTATCATATAGGTACTATACGTCCATTTTCTGTGAGCTAGTACTCCTTTGGTTGAATTGGCATAATTTTATTAATGTGTGGCGTAGAAAGGATATTATATCAACATATACAACCTTACAGCAATCTCGGTTTAATAGTATGAAAATTTTAAACTAGCATTGCCCGTGGCTCCGCCCGCGTTCACATGACCAAAAACCAAATTCTTAGGTTTTCCATATTAGTATACTCTTACAATGCAGTTTTAGTATTTTTTTTCTCAGAAATGAGATATTTTCCCGCAGTAAAAAGTATCCTATATGTTGATCCGGATAACCAACTATCACCATACCAAATTTTATCAAAATCCCTCCAGTGGTTATAATATACCTTGGTATTTTTTTTATTTTAAAAACTGTGGTGAAGAAATTCAAAATAGATATACTTTATTGAATTTAGCTGGAAAGGGTAAAAATATGGAATTAATTAATAAAACACTTAAAAAAACGCGTTTTACGTAACTATAGTTCTGAAATGCATATAAATTATCTCAAAGAAGAAAATCTTTAAAATACTTACATGTAACGTGACAGAGTAAATGCGAGATAGTGCTATTAAGTGCTTAAGTGGAGTCGCTTCCATTAAATCTACATGAAAGAGCGCACGGGGTGCTCGCAATCTTAGCTCGGCTCCCATAATTGTATTTAGTCAATTAGCATACGAAATTTAATTTTCAAGCCTGCTAATTATATATACAGTTACTTAATTATAAGTTTGACCTTTAATCTTTTGCTTTATATGAGTTGACACCAGATTGATGAAGTATAGATTACTAATGTTGGCCCAGTGGTCGAAATTTGACATTATTTTTTTTTTACTACTAACACTAAAGCTAATAGCCACTAGACGAAAAAATATCGGTTGATAAATAGACGAGAAAAATGTACTAAACTGTTTTGCCTTTGCGTATTTATATAAAAATATTATAAAATAGGTAAATATTATAAAAAATCACTTGTGACTAACCCTCGATCCACTACGGTTACGGTACGCTAGTTACTTAAAAAATGGGGGGTGGTGGTAGGAGGCTAAAAAAACCATTAAAATCCGTCGAGCCGTTTCGCAGGAGTGCGACCACAAACACCGTGATATGATATGTTAGATTATAAAAGTAGCTTTTTGGAATGAATTATATAAGTATTTTTACATACTCATCAAACGAACCCAGCGGCAATTTTCATTGAATGAACGGAATTAATCATTTTATACGTGGGATATTATAGCAGTGAGTGTGCATAGTCTATTTCTTTTCCCATAGACCTTTATCTACTTTGCTACTACTCCTGAGTTTTTTAACTCAAAAGTTCTTTAAGAGAAATATAATATTTTTCTTCTCGAAACTCGAACTCAGGACGTTATTCTTTATATAATATGTCATAGATGGATTGCTGAATCAGCTGTTTTACATAATCACTAATCGTGGACCCGCGGCTTTGATAAATGTTAAGCGTGTACACAATTTATATATTATTATTTATTTTAATAAGGTTGGCTTAGTTTAAATAAATTACTTAAATAAAAATATAGCAACAATACAATTTACAAATGATCATTAATCATATAAATATTAAAGATCAGTAATTTAAAAAAAAACGCTAAAACTCATTCAGTTGTTTTATATAATGGAGCAGTTATGTAAAACAACTAGAGGTTTTGTAAAACAGCGCATTCGACAATCCATCTGTGACATACCTATCTATACATATATACAGTTAAGGTCTGAGCGAAGCAGGGGCGGTCAATAGTAAATATAAAAGTAATTCCTAGATGCGGGCAATTTCGCCATTCTATTATGACTTTGTAAGGAAAATGTCGATGACAGGCCTTTATCGATACTCCATTTTTTATTGTTCTGAATTCAATACCACTTTGAAAGGGTCTGCGAAAATTAGCTACTTTTAGGTTATAACAAATATCTTAGCATTGTTCGTTTGTAGCGTACAGGATAAGAATCTGACGTTTAAATTACATAAAATGACTATGGTTATCTAATAAAAAGTGCATAAATGATTTTAAATATTATAAGCATTAGTAAGAAAGAAATTTTGCAGTCTTGATTAATAGTGGCCCATTTCGTAAACAAATTCTTCTAAAGCCAATCTTATACATAATGGTATCTGACGGAGAAATAAATTTATCAACATAGCACTGAGAATCAGTAGGCTGGGTATATATAACATGTTTAGAGGAAGTGGTAGCATAGTGGTAAGGCGCTCACTTTGGGAACCGAGTAAAGCGGATTCAAATCCCGAGTCTCGCATTTCTGATATTTTCATGTACGATCCTTTCCAACATAATTACCACTTGTCTTCCAATGAAGGAAAACATCGTTGGGAAACCTGCATGCTTGAGAGAACCTAGCAGGTTTTCGAAAGACATATGAAGTCCGTCAACCTGCACTTGGCCAGCTCGGTGGACTATGGCCTGATCCTCGTATTGAGAGGAGGCCAGTGTGCCCAGCAGTGGGACGTTGAAAATGGCTGAATAAATAAATACATATATGTATGTCATAAAACCGATGACTGGAAGAATAGATGAGTGCCCTAGTGAGACAATGAGTCAGAATGAAGATCGAATTTAGAGGCGTGCTCTGGGAAATACTTAAGTTAAGCAATGAACCAAAAGCCAGCTAATGAAACTGATAATAATCTATGACAGTAAAGTATATTTAAGGTTTTTCCCTACAGATAAATCTTTGGATACTGGGCATTTAATCGTATTTCACTTTATCATAGTTTGAACAATAGAGTACTAAAATCTAAATTATTCGATGTATATTTTCCATTAAATAAATACAATTATTTCGTCATATTTTAATTTTGTACATATCCCTATTAATATTATAATTACTTAACTACTAATATTATAAATGCGAAATTTTTTGTGGAGAATGTATGGATGTCTGGATGTCTAGATGTATGGATGTTTGTTACTCTTTTACGCAAAAACTACTGCTCATATAGCTCATACATCAGAATAACAGATAGGCTACTTTATCTCAAAAAAAATTACGGTTCTCGTGGGATATATGTTAAATGCCTTATTTTTCCAGAGGCGAACCCGAGCGAAGCGAGAGTGGGCCGCTAGTTCATAATATATTATTTATTTTATTTATTTATTTATTTATGTACCAGAAAAAAAAACATACAAGTTAAAACAGATGCCATGTGTACAAAGGATGACTTATCTCTTTAAAGAGATCTCTATTAATAAGTTATATAAAAAATAAACGAAACTCCGTCCCATATATTATCTTTTCTAAATCACCATTAGTTTATTATGAATACTAAAACGGTGAAAAGATTTATTTTATTATTTGTCCACATCCCCTAAAAGACCACTCATCCCCAAATCTAATTGGCAATTGACGAAAGCACACACTGTCGATGATGGAATCAATCTCAAATGCATAGAATAGTTTAGGCGGGTCGCCTCAGGGTTCTACGTTTATTGGTAAGGGATGTTTGCTATGGCTCCGGTATGCATTATCTATACTTCTAATATAGAGTGCCTCTTTACATATTATAAATTTTAACGAGATCTCCCTTTTAAATATTTTAAATTTATATAAAAAAATTCTATATAATAGTCGTAAAGACGATCGTGAGGTACTGTTATAGCAAGCAGCTTTAAATCTCCATTGAGGTCTAAGATCTCTTTTTAAAATGCTGGTTTAAGTTTAACAGGAAACGATACATGCTATTATTTACGCACCGTTATCAAAGCGAATGAGAAGTGAATATTTGTTGTAAATATTATTTATTAAAGCATTTAATATTAGTATTCTGCATTTAGCAATAATTACTGTCCAAGATTCGAATGTCAGAACACGCAGCTGAGTTTTCTGATAGGAAATCTGAAAAAAGTTGGGCGATGGGGAAGGGGTCTTATTAGAACCACGTTGCACAAGACTGAGAATGAAGAAATAGAGAGTGCACTGGTCCAGTAATATACTCGCATATTATCTCCCACGAAGACAGTTTGTTTTAGTGGTAGTGGGCCGCCATAACCGAAATGCGAAATGTTGAAATTATATACATAAGATCAAAACTCACAAGTGAGAAAGTTAATTGTTAATAGTTAAATAATATATTTGAAATTACGTAAGCAAACCAGTTCAGATCTAAATCGTAACTATACAAATAATCCCAAGCATTCCCACCGAAAATTTTCTTCAAAATTCCATGCGAGAATTGTCGCGTAAATGGCACATTGCGAATTAGGGGATTTAGAGAACACAACCGATGGTATTATTAGGTGTATTCAAATACGATGTCGTGAGCCTATGGTACGCACCAGGTGATTTTATTCAGATATCACGAATATTTAAATTTGAACTTTATGCAGACGGTATAGAGTGCTTTATTATTTGTATTAAGTTGTAGATACATTTTGTTTTACTAAAATATAGTGGGTAAATGTTGGTTGCAATTCAATACACTTGTTATTATGACTATCGATATTTCGGGATATTTCAGACTTTGAGCCGGATAGCATAATTTTGTATGGGATTAGGTCCTAAAGTAATTTTCTACTGAATTTACAGTGTGCTTCTCTATTTGCGTGATATTTGGAGAAAACTAGGTCTGATTATACCATTATTGTAAAATGTTAAGTTTTTAAGTATATTAATAGTTCGTGAGATATATAGGTTTTGAACGAGAATTGAAAAAAAAACAAAAGTTAAAATTTTGAAAATACTTAGAAAATTTTAAAATAGAACCTTATATGAAGAAAAATATTATCAAAATATAAAGCCTGATGTTATTATATTAAACGTAGTTTTAAAATACGCTCAGAAAATAAGATTTTATAACTGTATTAAATCTCATTAAAAACAATAAAAGTGCAAAAACAGTAAGAATATGCGCAAGGAAATAAATACATTCATTAAAAATTATTAAAATAGTATATTATATTTCTTTACAATTTCAATAAAATAAATAATGTATGTATTCAGCCCTTTTGACATCCCACTGCTGGGCACGGGCCTCCCTTCATACGAGGGGGATCAGGACATAGTCCAACACGCTGGCCAAGTGCGGATTGGCGGACTTCACATGTCTTTCGAAAGCTAGGTTTTCTCAGACATGCTGGTTTCCTCACGATGTTTTCCTTCACTATAAGGCAAGTGGTAATCATGTTAGAAATGATTCGTACATGAAAATATCAGAGGTGCGAGACCTGGGATTTGAACCCGCTTCACTCGGTTTCCCAAGCGAGCGCGTTACCACTGGGCTACATGAAAAAAATAAAAAATAAATAAATAATAAAAATAAGTAATTAGCTACAGTTTTCGATATAAAGATATATTTTATTTGTTTTCACTAAGGAATTAATTGAAAGTTCCATTATTAATTATACAGATTCCAAAAATAATAATAATTCAGGCTCAAATACTTTTCTTGTGTCACTCTAAGGCCCTTTTTCGAAATGGAATTGGGATCTTAAATAATTCCAGTAACCACAAATTTTCAAGTGGTTTGGAAATCTAAATTGTAATTAGCTCTTGGTTATTTTAAGTATGTCCAGACCAAGTCAGACTTGAACATTATGAATAATTCAGACGTTTTCATTTTGAGGGTTTGGACTATCGCATGTCACACGGCACTATATCTACTTCAAGTGAATAACCTTATGACTATTATATACTAGCGACTCACCCTCACTTCGCTTCAAGTTCGTCCCTAGACAAAAACAAATATATCCCACGGGAATCGTACATTTTTCCGGGATGATATATAACCTATAGCCTTCTTCAGTTAACGGGCTATCTAATATTGAAAATATTTTTTAAAATCGGATTAGTAGTTCCTGAGATTAGCGCGTTCAACCAAACAAATAAACAAACAAACTCTTCAGCTTTATAATATTAGTATAGATAGTTATTCTGTTGGGTAGCTAAAATTTAAAAAAATATTCAATAACAAGGTTTGTCAGTAAAAATATGCACCTACCTTTATTCTAACAAAATAAGATATGTTAAATTGCAATTCCTTAGCCAATACGAAATATTGTTTCAGAATCAGAATCGCATTACCAAAGGAGCATCCGAGTAGAAACGCCTCATGCTATATGACACCTACAGAAAGGTGTTGAGATAAAGGCTTTGTTTCATAAGAGAAGTGAATCCGAAAAAGAAGAATAGCTGTAATATGATGCAGGATGCTGTGTTAGCAACTCAAAAGATGTATCTGTATGGGAATAAAGCAAATAGTAGATCTATATACATACGTATGTAAATCTGCCCGAGGCCGTGATACTTAATACAAATTGAAACGAATGGAAGCTTAACATTTTTATTGGATACAATATTCCACCGGTGCAGCTTGAAAGAGGATTAACGAAGAAATATACACACGCTAATAGCTGCTGTATAAAGAATATGAATCATATAAAGGTAATCTATGCTGTTTATTTAGTTTAATAAAAAAAGTGGTGCATAATTGTATGGAACTTACAATTATAGGTTATCTAAATATAAATTTTTACCCAAATCATTATAGCCGTTTCGGAGATACACAAAATAAATGTATACACATACATATTATCTACAAGAATTGCTCATTTAATATCATTTAAACCGATGATTGACGGTTTCGTTTGTTTAGTACAAATTCGAGTTTCGTGATTTTTCTATTAGGAAATTTTTCATATCATCCCATGGTTAGGAAATTGATGGTGTTACATCCTCATGCCTCGAAAAGTTCTTAATCCTTTCAAACAACAAATATACCATTAGCTTAATAACTAAAAAAATTTATAAAGGCAAATCCCAATTGTGACTTCATTTTACTTTTAATTTTTCTTTTAAATATGTTGGGACATTAACACACATCACCATCTAGTTCCATGGTAAGCTACGAGGCTTGTGTTATGGATACCAGATAGTTGATACACTAAACATATATAACTTTAAATACATTCATATTATAAATACAAACACCCATGACTGGAGTACAAACATTCGTGCTTATCACACAAATGAATGCCCCCATCGGACTCGAACCCGCGACCGCTGGCACAGCAAGTAGGGTCACTACAAACTGAGCCAAACATGTCTTCATTTTGTCCTAACGATTAATCCATTATATCAACAATTCTATTTCAAAACACAAATTTTATCATATTGTCATTCCATAAAGAAATGTATGCTGCTGACAGGTCTATATCGTTTTTATTGTTCACTCTTGAGCTTCAGTTCAGCTTTGAAAATGTGCACGAAGAAAAGGAGCTTGCGACGTTATTCGAGGATTATCTATCTGTTGATCTGATGCCTGAGGGACATTTAAATATATTGTTAGCTGAAGTATTCTTAAATATACCAACTCAGACTTGCAATATTGCTATGATTGAAATAAATTGTGGATGTTGATTGTTGACTCTTGTGTATGTGAAAGAAGAAAATTGAAGTTTTAACGTTGACTTATTTCACTTTGTCGTTGGAATTAAAAAAAAACTTCTTTAAGATATAACTTCTTAAGCTGTATAGATATTCTGTCGTCGTATTTTAAATCAGTTTATTTTGAGAAATAATTACATATATAAAATTATTTGTTTAAAACGACTAATCGTTAAGGGGATAAAATAAAAATAATTATATAATATTTTTATTATTTAGGTTTTAGTCAATAATGATTTATGAAGTATAAATATGATATGCTCGGTCCCAACATTGATCCAAAACGAATAAAATGTACTAAGTACTTATATAATAAGTCTTAATAAATACTAGTGTAAGTGGTCGAAATCCGTTCATAATCGTCATTATTGAAAAAAAAACTAAAAAAAATCTATCCCACAAAAACCCTGCGTTTTTCTGGGATGGAAAGCAGTTATATGTTAATCTCATATATGAGCTATGTTATTGTAAAGTTTCATTTAAATACGTTCAGTAGTTTTTGTGTGAAAGAGCAACAAACATCCATACATCTATACATCCAGACATCCTCACAAACTTTCGCATTTATAATATTAGTAGGATTTAATGAAAACATATATAATAGAATTTACCTGTTTCTATAAAAAAAGTATTAACTTTTTTTATTAATAAGACTAAAGCTCGCCAACAACTACTTACTAAACAAAAAAAGAACATCAGTTGACAAACAGGGGAGAAAAGGTTACTGAACTGATTTGTCTTTGTATTTTTATTATATGTGGATTTTATATAAATATTTTCATATATTAAGCTGTATTTATCCCTATTTGGACAGGGATTAAAGTGAAAGATAAAATTAAACACAAGTTAATAGACTTTAAACTTAGTTCATTACGATGAGGAAACTTCACGATAACCCGAGCTTCTAAATAATTTACACGATACTAATAACTTTGAAATAAATTGGGTTCAATAAAATCAATCGAAAGTAAAATTTGTTTCTTCCTATAGAAATAGACAAATTAGTTTTATATATGTATGATTTTTTGGGTGTTCGGTTGTAGATCCGGAGGTCCTGGGTTCTGGTCTCGTGTTGGACCAAGTTTAATTATTAAATTTTCCTGTTAAGAATTTCTTAGTAATAGCCCGGATTTGAGAAGTTGGTATTTCACACCCATTCCTCAGAGTGTACGTAAAGTCGTTGCTGTTACATAGGATATCTCTCCGGTAGTTCTTTATTGTCATCCCATCGGAGTTTGAGTGAAAGAAATAGAGAGCGCAGGTAGCTAATCTCAGTGATATTGACTATGTCCGAAATCAGTTAAGAATATATTATATTTCACTGGGATAAATTAATCTAGTATAATAAAAATTAGTAAGTGAATTTGAGTTTAGGACATCTCCGAAACTACTAATCTAATTCTGAAAATTTATTCTTGAGTGATATACCATCTCTTAGTGATATCATCATCAATAAAAGAAGCTTATTATTGTTGTTTTGTCAGTAATTATTTAAGTGTTTCCTCGAATTTAACAGGAAAGCGTTGGGATAAAAAAACTGAGTCATGTCCATGTCATGTCAAGTTAGTTTAGGCTTTTAACTGACCAGTAGGATGGTAGGATCTGATAAAGGATTATCATGAAACTACTGTTCAGATTTCGATGAAATTCAACTCAAGCAAGATTGCAAAATTGATTCAGACAATAGTTACTTTTTATTATCGTTTCAAATACTATACGAGTGGAAGCTACTAGCAAAATCTAGCAAGTAAACCCTTTATACCAATTATTTGTAAACGAATGTTCTAGTAATAAATTGAATATTTCAAAGTAAATTGTCGAGCAGACCACATAGTTTGTTGTTCACTTTAGTTATGATAGTTGAATTGAAATGATTCCTTTATACAGTTAACATACGACTTCACTAGTTTCCAGCCATTGCCCACAGCCATATATTTGTCTCACTGAGATCCAATTAGAGCGACATTAATTTAGCACAGAACTCTTGGAATTTATTGGCGAGTGTGATTCGATCTTATAACATCTTCTATATTGGTTTTGGGATTCGACTTAATATAATTTACTTGAAATGTTATTAGGCATTTATCTTGTTAAAATATACAAAGAAAGTTTGAATGGCGTATCAACCTAGGGACGAACAAGAGCGAAGCGAAGGTGAGTCGCTAGTCTATACATATAATAAAAGTTTAACTGATCGCTGTCTGTACATAGAAGATATTTGAGAGAAGCTATCATTGGGGGGCTTTATTTACGCAATAGATTCCGAAACAATGATTTTTAGAATTTTTGTCTGTTTGTCGGTTTGTCTGTTTGTCTGTGCGTTTGTGCGCGCTAATCTCAAAAACGGCTTAACCGATTTGAATGCGGTTTTCACTAATATATTGTGGTAAGCATTACATAATATTTAGTATTCGTTTTATTTTAATCGGTTCATAAATAAAAAAGTTACGTCAATTTAAAGTATCACCTAGGGACGAACTCGAGCGAAGCGAGGGTGAGTCGCTAGTCTTTAATAAAACCACTATACATATAAGTAGAGTGTGTTATTAATCGCGATATAGTTAATATAAATATGATATTGCGAGAAAACATGCTATTGTTATTATTTTCAAAGCTTTTCTGTACAGAGAAACATTTAAAAAAAGCTTTGAAAATCCTAACAATTGGTTTCCTCAAAAAGTCACAAAAGTCCTTATTTGTGATATTTTGAATATTGTTTGTAAAACTCTGATTTTTGAAGTTCCAGCTAATTTTATAAGTATTGTTAGAAGTCATTGTTTATTTACATATTTTGCTATAAAGTATTAAAAGGGATAAATGTAGGGACCATTCCCAATGTACCACAAAGACAGACTACAGAACAATAAATTAAGTTAATGTATGTATATATTACATACTCGTTAACATTAGAATCTGGTTACCAATTTTAATAACAGATGGTTAGTATAAAGTGAAATATGGTTAAACAAAATACATTAAAACTTTGTTGCGAATTATTACTCTATCAACATTAATTTGGGCTCAGCCATTAGTCGACCTTGCTACATAATTAATTTCAATTCGTACTATTTCAAACTAAAACTGACTATTTTGGAAATGGGTTAAACTAAAAACATTCTTTGATGGAATTTATGTGTAATGTTGTTTTGTTAGTAATTTGAAGGTAATATTAGCAGGTGTTTAAACAATAGACATGACATAAGATCACGAATTCGATTCTTGAAGGGGGAATAAATGTTGTGTAGCCCAATTCTTAGATGTTTTCTCAATAGAATTGAAGTGTGAAAATCATATTACATATAAGTTTATTTATTACAGAGACTATTTTTAAAGATAATAATATTTTTTTGAATAAAACCTTAGTGAACTTCGATATATTCAAGTGTAATTAATTTAACTTATATATAAAAATATATAAAAACTTATAATAATAAATATAATTTATAATAAGTACACAATGGCTGATAGCGCCGTATATTGCCTAATTTTCCTATTATGTTATATTATGTTCTAGTTATTAGTAAACATTGTTACTAGAAAAAAAATACTATAAGTGTAATGTTTTTAAATCTATACAAAGAATCACTTTCTACAACGTCGGATGCAGGTTCGATTTTCATATAATGAATAACAATATTGGTATGTAAGATGTTAGGTGCATTTTAATATCAAGTGGAGTGTTCTTTATCAAAAAAATAATTCACAGCAAAGTCAATATGATGACGATGATATTTTCTGCGTCAGGAGTTTGTCTTAGTGTTTATTTTATTGTTTGATATCTGGTTTGTCTAAAAGATAGCTTATACGATTACATATCAAAAAGTCCTCAGTTTGAATCCAGACAGACAGATAAATAAAAATTTTAAAAACTATAGATTCGGCCTCTGCATCGATAATAATGACTATTTCAATAAGATTTTCCAAACAATATTTAATGTACACATTCGACTTAGTTACAATTTTTTATACATATGTATAGAATAGTTGTGATATGATTCATTTCAATAAGATTCACTGACGTGACCTCAGTACCAAAGCTTTTTCAATGCTGAGATAATCATGGAAGTTATTTAAAATTTCATTGTACTCCAAAAAATACAACATAATATAATATCTACATCATTTCTTATAAAATGTGGTAAACCATAATATTTCAGATCACATGGCATCTTGACTGTCCCGACGATGTAAAATACGTCTCTCAAGGGAAATTTATTCGCGGTAGACGATTCTAAGCCTCTATAATGTGCCTTCGATGTCCCATTCCTACCATGGAATTAGTATGAAAATATATTTTTCTAAGCCCCGATGAGATGAGACGTTTTGCAATTATCCTCCTTTTATATAGGATGAGCTATTTGTATACAACTAAGCCATGTTTTAGATGGCTTTATGTATATTTGAATATGTAAATGCCCATGAACGAATTAACCACTGGACTAGACATATAAGCGGACGTACCTTTATCGGTCTTCTCAGTAACCAGGAGATTTTAGGCTTGGTCGTTTGTTTTTTGCGTCAGTCTCAAGCACTTATTTGTCAACAAAACATCTCCCAAAAATGACTAAATGTTCTGTTAAATGGTGTAAAAACTATAACGGCGGAAGCAGCAGTATTTCTTTTCACTTGTAAATACATTATTTTATTACATTTATTGTTATTTATCACACAATTTAATTAAATGTAAAATAAAATGTCATATTATCCAACTATGTTAAATATAGTCGATATTTTTATGTATTGTTGACATCTGACAACCATCATAAAATCCCTGGATTATACCATTCAGAACAAATGACTAAACTGTCGAGTGAGTCCATTTGACATCGACTAGTGCTTGACAATGTCGAAAAATATATCGATATTTGACGAAATTACTAAACGAATTGTGTTATTTGTACAGTACAATAACATAAAATACTTTTACCACAGTATCCTACAATCTGATGACAATAAATTTATAAAAATATTTTCTAAATCAAATAAACATATAAATGCAAAAATTATAATTAGTATGTGTACTTAATTTTTTATTTTATTTTATTCCACATTTATATACTTTGGAATATTATTCCATTGTAATAATAATAAAGATCATTTTATTTCAACACATAAATTACACAAAATCAAACAATAATGTTTTAGCACTAAACTTCTGGGTTAGCGATTTGTAATAAAACACTTTACCACTTGCACTAATTATTTTACTTTCACGATCCAACACTCACTTTAATTTGCAATCTCTTTTTCTTTTTCCTAATTTCACAAATGTTTACTAAGAACTGAGCAATAGTAGGACAGTGTCACATTTTTCCGAGACAATCAATTGCCAATTAAAATAGTTCAATAACAGAATCAACAAAATCACTTTATTTAATTAAATTAGCTTAATATTTTTTTTAATCTTTACAAAATAATATTTATTATATATTAATGGAATATATACCCGATATTCATTTGTTCATTAACATTATTATAGGCCAACAGAATGTTGCCATCAATGCCATCTTATTTATATAAATCAAATTAAAAAATAATTATTATTTGACATATTATTATTGCCTCTTTAATTCATTTATTTTAATTTATTAAAATTAAAAGAACAAGAATAAATTAAAAGATGTAAAATATGATGACTATGCTAACCAATGTCTAAAATGTCATTCATTGGTTCATCGATATATGTATTTTATCGATTACGTTCAAGCACTAGAAATATTGTATTGTGTATCAGTGTTTATAATAATGTAATAAAATCTTTGTGTGCGTTATGCGTCTTTTGGTTGAACTAGTACATCATACATTTGTATTTTATGTCAGGTCCAGTCTCTAATTCGTTCATGTAAATGCCGTATCTTATTGAAAATGCTAATCAATCTTGTTATTTATATTTTTTTAGGAAAGTTTATTTTTTATTTTATTGGTTTTTGTGTCAGTATTTTCAATCGTATAGTATTTTTGCTACATAATTGAATTTGAATTTGTACTAAATTTAATTTAATATGCACATTTAAGTTATTTCTTATTCACAGTAAAATATTCGGATATATATGTAATAAACCTGCTATTAAGTCTATACCTATAATAAAATTCTAACTGAGCCGAATCTGTACAATACATATTTTTTTTGGAAAATCTTATTAAAATAGTCGTTATTATCGATACAACAGCCGAATCTATAGTTTTTAGAATTCTTGTCTGTCTGTCTGTGACCGCATCACGTAAAAACAGTGCACCGATTTTGATGAAATTTGGTATGATGATAGTTTGTTATCCGGGTCAATGTATAGGATACTTTTTACTCTGGGAAAATATTTGATTTCTGAGAAATCTATACTAAAGCTTAAAACGTAACGAGGGTGAGTCGCAAGCTATATATATATATACTAGCGGACCCGACAGACGTTGTCCTGTCTACACGTCTTTAATTTGAAAATTTCAAACTTTTTTTAATATATTATTTTCTATTAAAAAAATTGTGAATCTAAACCATTCCCAGATCCCCTTGAACACACACAAAAAATTTCATCAAAATCGGTCCAGTCGTTTGAGAGAAGTTCAGTGACATACACACTCACAGAAGAATTATATATATAAGGATTATATATATATATATATATATATATATATATATATATGTAAGTATATTGCATAGTATTAAAAAAAGTCCACCATTTTTATCTCACATACTCACCGCACAGTTCTTGTAAATACCAAAAATACGTCTAAAAAGCTCTTCACCAGACAGAAATGAACAAACTTTTTTCATCAAATATAACGGCCATCACCAAATAGCAATACATAAAACACACTGTTTGATTTGATTACTTTGCAAAAATCCTCAATATGCGTTTTCAGAATTGAACTGCAGCCATCAGCTCTTAGCGCAGGTGCACTCTAGTTCCCAATTCACACGACTCTGATGCCTCGAGATTGGATTGCATGTTTGAAAAAATACTGCTCATTGTAATTGCTGTGGACATTTTTACATCCTCAGTTTTTAAGTCTATACATTTGCATATTAAATCTTTTGTCTATCAAATTCAACTCTGTTGCAATCAAAGATGCTTTTGAAAATAATATTGTTGAAGAATAATCTTTTATTTATTAACTAGCAAAATCTGCGGCTTCGCTCGCGCTAAAACTGTAAAATAAACATTAAAAAGGTAGATTTCATACAAACTTTCGTCCCTTTTTTTACCCCCTTATGGATGAATTTCGAAAAAATGCTAAAACACGTATTTATTTAATTGTATTGAAGAGCATTAATACCAAATTTCAAGTAATTCTGATCATAAATAACTTTTTGGGTTGCATTATAACGTGTTTTCCCGTGGGAATGCTCTTGTGGTAAAAAGTCAGTAGTATGTCACTCTCCAGCCCTCCAACTATCTCCACAGAAAAAAACACGCCAATCCGTTACTCTGTTTTTACGTGAAAGAAAGACAAACAAACAAACACAATTTCATATTTATAATATTAGTATGGATATAGATTTGTTTGGAAAGATAATTTTGTTGATAATGTTACAATTTAAAGGAACTTTATAAATGATTGATCCATCTACTTTATTTTATGAATTCGATTATTTATGACTAGCGACTCACCCTCGCTTCGGTCGGGTTTATCCCTAGCTTGATTCCCCATATAAAACTTTAATCCCCATTTTCACCCTCTTAAGGGATGATTTCCAGGATAAAAAGTATCTTATGTCCTTCCGAGGGTCTCAAAATATATTCTTACCAAATTTCATCTAAATCGGTTCAGTAGATACAGAGATTTACTACAACATCACAAACTCACAAAGTCACAAACTTGACCTCTTTGGATTATTATTAGTATATAATTATATTTCCAAATGTGTTTCCATTTATGACGTATATTATATATTTCTATTCCATACTATAGTATGAGAGTTAGAAACAAATAAATTTCTAAGAAACTATGCCGCTAATACAGTAGGCTAAAGAGCAAAGCTCTTGAGTTTGAAATTAAAAGCGTTTTGAATTTATTTGAGAAGTTATGAAATAACAATTACTAAATTGGAAGTTTTGTTTGAGTTAAAATAAATTCTTCAATAGTACAATAACAGTATAATAAGCAAAAAACATTCACGTTGCCCATTCAAAATAATAGATCGAATAAACGAATTCGTTACTTTGTAAAATGTACGCAGATTTTTACTTTTTACGTACAATTGAAATGATATTTTACCAGTTTTTAATAAAACACGTTAAAATCTAACCAAATATTTGTTTCAATCAGGCGTTACCGTTTCGGTTTCTGAATTTGTATATCAAATGAAAAACTTTCGATACCTTTCAATAGTTGTTATTGTTTCCAAACGTCAAATTTATTTTTATTATTGTATGTGATTGTTCAGAATTTTTCATTGATTAAATTTATATTACTAAACAAATTAAATAATTTTTTACTTGTGTTATAGAAGCGAAAATGTTTTAGGTTCTGAAGGTTTGTATATATCTATTTAATACACTATTGTTTTGGGGTCTATATTGTACATATACATAATACATCACAGACAAGAACAAATCTATCCCACGGGAACCGTACATTTTTCCGGATGAAAAGTAGCTTATTTGTTGTTCTGATGTATGAAATATATTATTGTAAAGTTTTATTAAATTCCAATCAGTAGATTTTTTGTACTAAGTAGTATAAGTTACTATACTTTTTTAACTATCCCACGGGAACTCTTAAATTTTCCGAGATGAAAAGTATTTAAAATGTTGACCGGGGATATAAGATATCATCATACAAAATTTAATTTAAATCGATCAAACAGTTTCGGAGATTAGCCCCTACAAAAAAACAAACAGACAGAGAAACAAAAAAATTGAAAAAATCTGGATTTGTACTATTTGTCTTCTTACATCCCCCTGACTCGGTTTTTAGCTTTTTTTTCTATGTACAGACATTCGACCTCTACAATTTTTTTAAATGTATAGATAACTAGAGGCTCACACTCGAAAAACAATTCACACAGTAGTTAATTATAATAATTTCTCATTTTGCAAAAAGTATTTAAGACAAAACTATAATTTTGTGAATTGTATAGTACGAGTATATCATATTATATATTGTATAGTAAATCGATTTCAAAGTGCTTAGTGTTAAACATGCTTTTGGTGCAGAAAAATAAAGTGGAAATATATTGTCTTGTCTTCAGTATTAAGTACACCAATAAACCAGAGAAACACATATTATTTCCATTTTTTCTAAAAAAAACTGGAAAATTGCTAGCAATTTACTCACTACTTTTTCCCACAAATTGCACTAATATCTAAGATCTAATTGTGTTTAATAGAATACTGAATAATTTTATATAAATTATAAGAAAAAATAACTTTCTGTTAAATAATAAAACTCTATAATCATTTAATTTCCGAAGGATCTTTAAAGGAGAGTAAATAAGAGCATAAAAATTTTCATAAATTTTATTTTTAATCACGACTAGTAGTGATTCTTTGGCCGGTAAGAGCTGTTTAAAACAATTCCATAGTGATATCCAGTTACAATATTGGTTTTTGTATTTTACAATTATTGTTTTAAATTAGGTACTACTTAAATACTGGGGAGGATACTGAGTATGCTATACAGGCTGTATAGGTTGTGGGTTCGATTCCTCATATGAGAAAAGCTTGTATTGTTCTATTGTATAGGTCTGATAAAGATGGGTTTTAAAATAGTGACTGGCAAAATTTTCAATAATAATAATAAATACATAATACATTAAAAAGTACTTCTTTAAATGTCTTTAAAAGTATATTTCGTTCCTTAGATGTCTATTCTTTCAAGAAATTCGATTGACAATTTACATAAATCTTCATATCTTGAAGTCGGTTAATAAAGAAATAATAGAAAGAGATCTCGATGTACAACAAATTAAATTAAAAATTTTAAAAACACTCCCAACACCTATTCATTGAGGCTATTTCAATGAATCTAAATAGGATATTTCTGCAGCCATTTAGTAGAGTTGAGTATCATACAGATTCCAGGTGACGCTGCAGCCTCAGACCAAGGTTTCCATATCGTTGGAATGCCATGGTAACAACAAGATACCAAATTTCAAATGTATTAGATTTGTGGAAGTTGCTTATATTTTTAACTCTCTTTTCCGTCGGGGATTAATAAAATCAGGTAGCATGAAGCTTTCTACTCACTTTGGCTTGTTAATTCTATGAACTATATTATATAACCTTATTACTGAAAGCATAGAATTACGAGTATAAGGACACGTTTGGGTCAGTTTGTAGTGACCCTACTTTATGCGCAAGCAGTTGCGGGTTCAAGTCCCGCTGGGGGCATTCATTTGTGTAATGAGCACGAATATTGTACTCTAGTCATGGATGTTTATATTTATAATATGTATATATTTAAAGTTATATATGTGTCATCAACTATCTGGTATCCATAACACAAGCCAAAGCTTACCATGGAACTAGGTGGTGCTGTGTGTTCCAACATATTTATTAATTTATTAAATATTTAGATTATCTTAGATTTTACAATATATACAAATGTCTTTAACAACCTTAAATACGTTTGGCCGGACTCCTTGGTAGATTTGTATTCATATAATATAGTATAATTATAATTTATATTTACAACTTATTCTATTTTTTTATATAACTCTAATTTACTATGTAAATGTTACGTAATTTGTAAACTGAAGATTATTATTATAGATGCAAGTAGAAGCAGTGGAGTTGTCCTCATAAAATGTCCTGTAAAGAAAAAAATATGTTATTATAGATAATAAAATAGCCATGTTATAAAAATATATAGTTTTTGTAGCTCTTATTGAGAAATATAATATAAATTTAAACAGTTTTTTTTATTGTCTTAATATTTAAAATTATTAAAAAATTCACGAAACAAAGATTATTATTAGAAATTAATATGTTATTTCTAGAAAAGATCTTCATTGGGCAGTTCGAAAGACATGATTTTTTCACACACAAGCTCATGCCATTTTCATTCCAATTTCAGTTTTTATCTATTATGTGATTCTTAACATTGTATCTCATAAAGGTATACGAATTACCTAGAATCTTAATATTAAGAAAATCCTATCAATATTGGCACATTCTCTACATCAGTACAAATAGAATGCAGATTGAATAAACATTTTTAGATATATTTCTTAATGTACGTATATGTACGTATTTGTATATATGTATATTATTATATATGGTACGCGGATTTTGTTTTTGCACCTAACCCTTTCTTTAAAATAAAGCCTAAGTTTCTGTTTATAACATCAGCTATCTGCCGATGAAAGTCCTGTCGAAATTGGTCCAGCCATTTCGGAGATTAGTCGGGACAAACAGACAGTCAAAAAAATTAAATGTTTCTTTCTTATAAGTACAGTTTATAGTATATACGTTCATACGTATTTAGTAAAAAGCTCTTAATTTGACATTACAAACAGACAATTCAATTTTATTTATCTGTATAGATTATGGTGAATACGGTGAAGACCGTATTCGGCAGGACAACGTCTGTGGGGTCCGCTAGTTTAATTATATAATATGAAAACATATAAAAGTTTAAATTACCATCATCACGCGCTGCATTTAGAGTATCACCTGTAGTGGACGGCGGATCTGCGAATAAATATTAATATGCCTTCATTTTAAATGAAAATAAAGTTCGTAAAAGTATGTGTTATAGTGAGCTATATAAAATGTATATATAACACTTTCATTTTACTACGAATACTATCGTACAAACGTGGCGTCAATAGGTTTGTTATATGAATAATTTACGCATACGCTAGAGATTACAGTATTCCAACTCGTAGTACATGAATTAAGCATCAGTTAAACAGTGACACGTTGATTTTGTTCGAGTAAACTAATTTAAAGTTATTTTTATCAAAACGTTTAAAGTTTTTATTTTAAAACAAACTAAAATACAAATAAAAATTCTTTTACTTTAATTTTAAATAATAACAGGAAATAACATCAACTTCAAGCGAGCGCTCACGAATGGGAAAATATGAATGAATAAAAGAATAAAATTGATGTATTGTATGGATTCAGTCCTTTTTAAAGTCCCACTGCTAGGCACGGGCCTCTCTTAATACGAGGTGGATCAGGCCATAGTTCACCACGCTGGCCAAATTTTTTTTAATTTATTTTATTTACTAAGAACATCATTTTGACATATGATATAAACAGTTTCTATGTTAATAACTGCATTAGTTATACAAATGCGCGTTGACTGACTTCACATATCTTTCAAAAACTTGCTAGGTTCTTTCAGATATTCAGGTTTCTTTACAACGCATTTCCTTCGCTAGAAGACAAATGGTAATCAGGTTAGAAATGATTCGTACATGAAAATATCAATTGTGCGTGACTCAGCATTTGAACCCATTGCACGTTGTTTCACACTGGGCTACCACTGCCTTAATTAATATATGTATATAATTATTTATTACCTCGATAGAATATATCCCTCTTCCTGCTGAAGTAGTTGGCAAGTGGAACTTGCATGTCGCATAATATTTCGACTGTCGGCGGGAGAGAGTCAATTTTCACCAAAGCGCTAGTAAGAGCTGTGTATCGACCGTCTATGATTTTTATTGAGGACTTCGCGTTGACTGGTCTGAAAGAAAATTTGCTTTTATAGCAAAATTAAAAATTTAGCATCTTATAGCTAGGTACATATTTAAAATTGTGATTTTTAAATGAATACTTAGTACCTATTAGTCCACATAACTGATAAAATACATCCCACAGGGTTTTTTCTTTATTAGGCCTTTGTCGGGCCTTAAAATAGGTAATATTTATATGATCGAAGGCAAATACTACAATATCTCGTAGTTTAAGCATTTATATTATTTATTAGGTAATAATTATAATTTTTATGTGTTTTTTATATTGTTTTTTTTTTCAGTTTGCTCATCAATAAGTTCCATAATTTTATTCTTTTTTACCTTATCCATTAATAAATTATATATATTTATTTCATTATTTTTAAGACAATTTAAAAAAATGTTTTCAATTTGGATAAGAGCCTTTTTATCTTAGGAGATAACATCAATAGCAATCCGATTTTCATGGTTTTTTGATAAATAGATTAAATTTTAACTGTGGTGCTATATAAAGTTCAAGAAATATCTTAGAATTTGCTATAGCTTCTTAGTAAAAAAGTAATTATATGTCTCCTTTATCTATCAACAATAGTATCTAAATACCTATGAGACAAACTAAATCTGGTTATATGAATGCATTCGTGTGCAGATGGCTGGGTTGTTAGCAAACTCCCGAGAAACATCCGAATTATTTAGTTCGGAACTCTAAGGTATTGGAAATGTACGAATCGATATTATGGACGCACCTTTTCTTTTATTTACAATCATGTTCTCGCATTTGTTTTACTTGATTAAAGTTCATGAAGTGTTTTGGAAACAGAAGAGACGATTTTTATTACCTGTTTGTTTTATTCAAATTAAATAATTAATTACCGAACGCGTTACAAATTAGGGTAAAATAGAAAATATCGCATTTTTTTGGTCACTTTTTATTTAATATTACTAAAATCCAACAAATCCTATCGTCAAATCGTTAAGATTTGCCAGGTTTTGTGATAGCAGATGCTCGAATAATTTATTTTTCTAAACCACGATGGGCATTCATTATCTTTGTTCATGAAAATCTTTATTATACATACAAATTATAAATCACTAGCAATTCATACTCGCTTCGCTTGGGTCGTCCCTAGGTACGTTTTAACGGTTAGTAGGGAATGGATAGACTAGACTATACGTACGAAGATAAGATGAGTGTATCCCTTACTTGAGAAAATGATTGATTGCCCATATAAAATTTCATCCTCCTTAAGAGCCCTTTTAGGGATAATTTGCGGGATAAAAACTATTCTGTGGCCGTCCTAGGGTCTAAAACTATCTTTATATAAAATTTAATCTAATTTGGTTTAGTGAATTTTTAGTTTTTGCATTACGAACAAACATATAAAAAAATTCTCTTTATAATTTTAAAGTATAGATATTAACTAGCTAAATTTAATGAAACGGAAATGGAACTAACATTATAAATGCAAAAATGTATGCAGCAGTGGATAAAGGATAGAGATATTTAATAACTGGAGAGTGACATATGATATTTTATAGATGTAGTAGTTTACATAAGATACTATTAAGTTAGAAAAATTTAATTATTTAGAGAAAAAAAAGAAAAAGACAGGGCGGCCAGTAAGTGTTTTTTTTTATTTTAATGCTAGTTTTTTTTTGCGGCTTCACTTTCAAAATATGCAAGGCGGGGATTATAGGTAGCCTATGTCCATCCCTAAGATGAAATCTAAGACTTAGTCAAATTTGATCAAAATCTGTTAAGCGGTTTAGGTGTAAAAAGGTAACGTACAAACAGATGAAGCTACTTTCACATTAATAATATTAAGTATAGATTACATTATAAAATTAAAATTAGCCACGCACCGTTTCAGAACAAAATTTAATTGCGTGTTTTTCCTTTAAAGGAACATTCAAGTGAGCGCTCAGTATTATTCGAGGACCGATTTGGGACGCCTGCGAAGTTTTCCAAAGTCTACTAGCAGATTGTTAGAATAGATGAATATAAAATGGACTGAAAGTCATATTAGGGGTTTCTATAAACACGTTAAGGTAATCGTATAATATAATTTAAATATTATTTTTGCAATAAATAGTATTTTTTGAGGTACTTTACATTGGTACATTTTTTGAGAGTTCGTGTGCGTTAATCACGGTGCTGCATTCTCTAAATAGGGAGTAGATTCTGTATCTTAATAAAAAAACTTAATCGGGAATCAAACCCATATGTTTGTTAAGAACGGACAGACAGATAAAGAGTCTAATGTGTAGAACTTAAAACACTTTTCTTAAATTGAATTTGTTTCACAAAGATAGGTCGAACGCCTCTAGGTCGAACGCCTGCACAAAGTACAATAGCATTAAATATTATATATGCAATGTATGAAAATGGATAATTAGCAAATTTGTTTTTCAGTAAACGGAAATAAATTGGACGGTTTGTTCTCCAGGGCAAACGTCATAGCTTCGATATTGGTGTCTGGGGTATAATTATTTTTGATTTATTATCTTTAATTCGTGCATTAATTATAAAGTTTTTTATGTAACGACGAATTTTAATTTCAGTCACCTGGTACATTTAATATCAATATGTATAATTTGGTTTAAAAAATAACAAACAGTTTTATGAATGTTTGTTTGTTTATGTCTGCTATTGCATAATAGGTAGATACTTGGAAGGCTGGATGGATTTCAATGTAACTCTGTTTTTTACAGTAATGATTTTCATTAAAAAATATGATTAGGATTAAATAGTCGAATAATTTATATTTAAAGAGTAGCCGATTAGTATTACAATGAATTTAGAAATAGATTGAAACGGGTTCAAACCCGTCAATGCACATCATATGCGAATCTAGTTTTTAACATAATTACCACTTGCTTATACGTTTGTATCGTATAATCGACCAAACCAGTAATGCAGGCATGCATTGGCACGTATCTGACAGAAAGGAGATAATTTTAAAAGTAATATGAACTCGAAAACTAACTTGATAACTTATAGTTTTCAATCTTCCTCGCATAGAAGAGAGAAATTAAAACCAAATTATTATTATTACTCTATTCTAATCAAGGTCACGTATTAGATATTGTTCCTGTGCATAAAATATTATTTTATTACAATTCATACATATTTTAATACAAACTACTCAATGAAGTGTTCTATGAAATATGAAATATTCTTTATTGGACACCATTATTTTACATTACATAGTTGAAATAGATTAAAGAGAAGTAGTACAATAGGCGGCCTTATCGCTAGAGAGCGATCTATTCTAGGCAACCTTTGGGTAGAGAGAAAGAAGAGAGAAGGAAGGGGTGCAAACAATCTTAAAGAGAGATACAATGAAAACATACATACATACATACATACATACATACATACATACATACATACATACATACATACATACATACATACACACATATAAACATTATACATATAAAATAAAATATGACACTATTTAGCACTTTATAAGTTAAGATAGCATTCTTTTATTATTTTTTTAAATATTGACAGCGAATCGGCTAGTTCTACACCGCGACAGTAATTTTAGTTACACTAGGAATAATTAAAAATACATTCTAAAGGTAAAAACGCTGACGAAAGCTAGTTTTGTAACGAATCCCGGATGTTATTTCATTTAAATAATGAATCTTTAATTAATAAATGTAAAGTATTTTTAGCAATTCATTATAACAGTATTCTGCAAATGCTTAAAATTTGGGCCTCAGGTAATTGGAAATCTGTTAAACAACAAGCAAAGTGACATGTTGTTCATTCCGCACGAAATGACCTCAGAGATAAGGGTGACAATGAAATTGATTGTAGATTTCTTTTATTTTATTATTAAAATTATTTAATTAATTAATATCTAAGAAGTTTGTAGTGAATTTGGAAGCTTTTTTAGCTTTTTTCATTTACCTGATAGATAGTTGTTGAATATTTAAAGAATATTTTAATTAAAAAATATTTTAATATTACTAATATGATTAAGAGTGTGAGTTCGATAATTGGGTTTGAACTTTAGTATTGACCTACTAGTTATTTCTAGTTTATTTAAAAATGTGCAGTTTTAATACTAATGTATCTGTTTCGTTTTACATAATATATCTCAACTAGCTACCTCACCCTCGCATTGCTCGAGTACGTCCCTAAATACATTATAACAGTTAGTACAGAATAGATAGACTATATATAAGTATATATACACATAGGTATAATGAGTTTTATATCCATTACTCGGTTTTAGTTGGTTCCCCATACAAACTTTCATTCCCCTCACACCCCTTAAGGGATGATTTCCGGGATAAACACTATCCTATGTCTTTCCCAGGGTACCAAACTATCTTCATATCAAATTTATTTAAATCGGTTAAGCGGATTTTTAGTTTATCCATTACAAACAAACTTAAAAACTTTACCTCTTTATAATATTAATTAGATGTATATGAAATATGCCTAAAGTAGAAAATTTCCACGTTTTTCGCACAATATTATGGTAATCCTATGAATGTAGCTTAACTCATTATTATATCTCAACGCGAATTCTGATATTATATATCGTATGTTAATTACGGAGTAAGTGTGGGTGAATTTTAATTACAGCGCGTAACAATTGATTAAATTTACTTTGGTTTATTAATTTTTCGATGTTTACTGACGATCACGTTTGATGTATTTTTAATGAGTAACTTCGTTAATGGTCTGTCTGTCTGAAGTCTAATGGTCTGTTATAATGAAGCTTATGAAATTTAGATAACAATCTGGTGTTAAATGATTGCCTTAATCGATTCAATTTGTTTCAGCTCAGGTAAGGTTCCCAAAAAATATTTAAACGCTGTTATTAACAATTTTTAAAAGTAGAGAAATGTTTTCTTTGAGTTAACTTTGATATCTTCAATATTAATGATACTTTTTAAAAAAAATTGTAAGACGGTTTTTTTTAGTTTTAAGATATTATGTTTGTTAGATAGAGAATGTGTATGTAATACATGTTTAGTTGTGTGTTTGTATGCTACGCGATACCTACGCCTATACTGACCTGATATCTATAATCTTTTTTTTTAAATATCTATTTAGATTCTACTAGAAGGTAAAATTCACTATACATAATAAAAAAGTTTTTTTGACAAAACTAACAGTGCGCAGAAAATTAAATGTCTTTCCTTTTTATATATATTTACAAAATAAAAAAAAACTTCTTACCTATTTCCAACTAATATAACAACTTCTGGTCTCGGAAATACACCTTCGACTGAGCAGATAATATCCAAATAGCCATCTCTAAGACGATCTTGAATCATATCGAACCTGGTTTCCGGAACTGGAATTAAGCAAACATTTACTTAGTAAATCTTATATAATAACTAGTATTAGCAGAACCAGCGAATTCGCTCGCGCTAGAACTACAAAAAAACTTTAAAAAGATAGGTACCTAGGTTTCATACAAACTCTCATCCCCTATTTTACCCCCTCATAGGATGAATATCGAAAAATACTAAAACAAGTATTTATTAATTAAATACGTGTTTTAGCATTTTTGTTGTATTGAAGAGCGTTACTACCAAGTTTCAAGTAATTTTGATGAGAAATATTTTTTTGGATTGTATTACATATAACGTGTTTTCTCGTGGGAATGAGATGATCTCCCGCGATAAAAAGTACCCTATGTCACTCTCCAGCTTTCCATCTATCTTCACACCAAAAATCACGCCACTCCGTCACTCCATTTCAACGTGAAAGAAAGACAGACAAACACACAAACAAACAAACTTTCACATTTATAATATTAGTATGGATTATAATATTAGTATGGATTATAATATTCAGTAGTAATATTAAATTTAAATATTTAAGACGATTGTTTGAAATAGGGGTTAGTGTGTTATTGGAATAATCTATTTATTAAATAGGGTCGTTGTCCCGATATTTACAAGGGGATAAAAAAATAAGAAAGGACAAAAAAAATAAGAAAAGGAAAAGAAAAAAAATAACCTAATAAAATAATAGCTACTTTAATATATTTTTTCATTCTGTGTCTTATCTAGCAAGATAATTAAAACCAGTCTATGTACATATAAAGTGATCTAGTTATGTATTAGATCATAATATGTACAATGTATATAGTGAGTAAAGAATATAAAAGAATGCTATGAAATTACGTTTTTTTGAACTTAACTCGTATAGTATTTTATTAAGTGCTATTATAGTGAAAATCTAAGAAGTAGTAGAATTAGTATATTTTGAAAGAGCAGTGTTGATATTTTGACTGTAAATTTTTATTCATTGTTAAGTTTTTTGAAATGTGCCTATATAAAAGATTGGATTCTATTTAATTTTCCTCTATCATCCATTGTAAATACAACTTAGTTAAACAAAATGAAGCTAAAACCCGTTAACGATAGAACTTCACTTGTAAACAGTGTTACTACAACATTACATTATGTTAATGTTAAAACACTAGGATAAAATTATATGGTAATCAATGAGCCGATTAATTATTCATGCACTGCTAGGTAATCACGAAGCTAACCGAAAACGGGGAAAATTTTATTTACCTCGCAAATAAACAGGTGAAATGCGAGGAATATTTATCAAACATCGGTCCTGGGCTGGTAATGATAATAAGTTATGACTGATTACCATGACGAAGGTATTGGTTGTTGTTAGATTACTATTTATTATAATCGCGAAATTTTGTGCTTATGTGCGTGCGTGCGTGCGTGCGTGCGTGCGTGCGTGCGTGCGTGCGTGCATGCGTGCGTGCGTGCGTGCGTGCGTGCGTGCGTGCGTGCGTGCGTGTGTGAGTGAGTGTGTGTGTATGTATGTATGTGTGTGTATGTGTGTGTACATGTACGTTTGTTAGTCCTTTACGCCAAAACGGCTGGATGGATTTTGATGAACTTGACTTCTATTAAGTACTTTAGATGCATCCGAGTAAAGCCAGGGTATAGATGTTTTGAGAAATTCTTACTACTAGAAGACAAAAGATAAATATTTTGTTGACTTGACGACACGTTTGACTCAGTTTGTAGTGACCCTACTTACTGTGCCAGCGGTCGTGGGATCGAGTCGCGCTGGGGTCATTCATCAACTATATCTGGTATGGATAATGTCTAGAGTGATATCTGATATAAAGTGAGACTGGCTAACTCGTTCTACATAAATAAACTACAAGTGGAGCTGAGGACAGAAGCTACTTGAAAACACTGGTAAAAGTACATCGTTACGAAGAATTTACGATATCAAAATATAATATAAAATTTTACTTAAGTTAACCCCAATCAGTGTTCTCTGCAATTATTTTAATAATAGATAA
Organism: Brenthis daphne; assembly: GCA_947093115.1. Taxonomy (NCBI): domain Eukaryota; kingdom Metazoa; phylum Arthropoda; class Insecta; order Lepidoptera; family Nymphalidae; genus Brenthis; species Brenthis daphne. Next base: position 25,573,210 of record OX352474.1, read on the forward strand.
TTTTTTATGTTTTTTTAAACGTGCTTGTATTATAATACCTGTATTATTTTATTAAACGTTCACTTTATTTCTCTTGTATACGTAAATATTTATTTGTCTGATTATTTCATTTATCTCCATTTAAATTAAATTATAACATATTATTGATATAAATATTTCAATTTTATACTCAAAACACAAAAAACCCATGATATCAAAATATTTACAGACAGCTAGCGAACGATCGATTTAGTAATAAATAGTTAGTAATAAAATTTTATGCCATCGATCATTATATGGCAAATGTCAACAACGAAGCCAATATAATGTAAGCGTTTAATGTAGATGTCATCAAATTGCAGTATTGGAACGAGGTATGTTTCAGGAACAACATCCAACGGTTGGGGAACACGCAAACAGTAATGGATACCCCCGCAGGTGAAACGTGGCTATAGGTTTACTGGATAAAACGGTATTTAAATTTTGAAATTCGCTTAATTTTTGTTCTTTTATATTTTAGTAATAAAATTTTTGTCCTTTTTTTTATAAAAAATTGAAAAAAAAACATATTTTTCTGTTTATTTTAACAATATGACCTATGGTTGTTGTTTTACTTTAAACATAGCTAGATATAGCTTTTACATCCTCATGAAAAATATAACACTATATTAGTTAACCTATCTAAAAAGTATTAAATATTAATCAACATAAAGTTATAAATAGCAATTTGGCTCATTAGTGAATTGGTTAGCCTCTAACAGATCCAGAGGTCCTAGGTTCAAGTTCCAAATTAGGCCAAGTATATTTACTGAGTTTTGAGGAGATGAAAAGTTGACGGTTACACCTCTGTTTTTTAGAAAGCCTAAGCTAAGTGTGTAAACTTATGTCTTTGCACACACTTATTTACTATAATATATCATGCGCACATTGCTAGTCTCAGTGAGGTGGCCGCCATGAGCGAAATCGGTGAGTGTATATTAAGTACTAGCGGCATAACCTCGCTTCGCTTGGGTTCGCCTCTAGAAAGACAAAAACAAATCTATCCCACGGGTACCGTACATTTTTTCGGGATGAATAATAGCCTATGTTATTTTGATGTATGAGCTATATTATTGTAGAGTATCATTAAAATCTATTCAGTAATTTTTGCGTGAAAAAGTAACAAGCATCCATACATCTACACATTCAGACATTCATACATCCTCATAAACTTTCGCATTTATAATATTAGTAGGATTATATAAATTTTCAGTGAGTCACATCCAGAAAAAAATTCACGTGTTACAACTGATCGCTTCAAATATTGATGGATTTCATAGTATAAGCAAAACGGTCATTTGTATTCCATTAGCTATCGTTTCCTTGTTTTAGTTTGATGCTTCGTTCTTTTATCTTCTACAACGACGGCGGTTTCGTTATTTAATTACAAGTACAGCAAATTCTTTTCCTTTGTTTTGTGAGCTTTTGTGCAATTTAATTTTTCTGGGTTTAGCTAAGCTTTCATGAAATGTATTATTTTATTATTTATAATTAGCATTGCCCGCGGCTCCGCACGCGTTCAGGTGACAAAAACCAAATTATTAGGTTTTACAGATTAGTATACTTTTACATTGCAGTTTTTGCATTTTTTCTCAGAAATGAGATATTTTCCCGCGGTATAAAGTATTCTATATGTTGACCCGGATAACCAGCTAGCATCATACCAAATTTCATCAAAATCTCTCAGATAGTGGTTTTTCTGTGATGCGGTAACAGATAGACAGACAGTCAAAAATTCTAAGAACTATAGATTCGGACTCTGTATCGATAATGATGTCTATTTCAATAAGATTTTCCAAAAAATATTTAATATACAGATTCGACTTAGTTACAATTTTGTTATATGTATAGATTCGAAAAAATAGAATAACCAAACATCTACATTCAATCTCTTTAATTCCAGCAGTACACTGTTCCCGTTAACGACCTAGTCAAATTCTGTTTGCTGTATGGGCAAAGTTGCACGAAGTAATTTCCGTTTCGTCTCAACTCACAAAGCATATTGTTGCGGTGTTCAGTACACGAGTATTTAACAACACGTGAAGTTGTAACAGCATCGGCATTATTTATTGAGATTTCTGTTCGAACATTTGATTGGATGTTATGTAATTGATTTGTGGCTAGTGATTTTGATTGAAGAAGTTTTGATTGATAGCTCATTTAGTTCTTAGTTGGTTAGTTAAATGCAGTTAAATATATGTTCTTATATGTTTTAGAGTGTTAAATGTTGTACTATTTTATATAAATCTACGTTTTCTTAGTTTCAAAGTGTATGTCGTTCTGTGATGTAAGATAGCCTATAACCGACTCAATTAATATTATATCAAATGCGAGTAGAATTTTTCAAACCAGTATTTTAATTCCATAAATTAACGTGTTCAAACAATAGGCTAACATTTTTATAATATTAGCATAGTTCTATATAATAGAAACAGCCTTTATGGTTTTAAATTACTCTATAACCAATAAAATAAAAAGCTAAATGTCTATGGCAACTTTATATATAAAACATATTTACTCAAAACATTTTTAAATACATATATTAGTGAAAAAAGTTATAGAATACTACTTTCTTAGATTTACGCGAATATTTGACATTTTAAAATAAAACTATCTTTTCGGATTATTTTGCGGATTTATTTTGATTTTTGGTTCCAGACGTTCCCAATGTTAAAATTGTAATAATTATAATGATAACAGCAAAAATTAAATAAATAATATTCCATACTCAATTATAAAATTAATTAAAATTATAAAAATGTTTAAAGTTGTAAAATATTGTAAGGTAATTGGTGCAATTTTTCATTTTGTTAATTGTGGGTAGGCTGTCTGTAAAAACTATACCTTCGAGACGTGTAACACCTCAGTCTCTCCCGTGACCATGGATGCTGTAAAGCATTCGAATCGTCGGGAACCAAAAATCAAAATAAATCCGCGAAATAATCCGAAAAGATAGTTTTATTTTAAAAAGTTATAGAATGTTAGCTTCGATAAGCCTTCAGAATTATGAAGAAATACGAAAAACATAAAAATTGATTCTTGATGTCTAACTCAATAGCTAGTTTTATTTAAAGGCTTATTGAAATTATTCCAATGGTATGTTTTTGCTACTGTGCTATACTATTAATAGTACTTACCAAATATAGTCATAGGACGTGTCCTCTCGTCCTCAGAGAGGAATGTAGATACCACACAAGTGTAGTTTCCGGTTAACTCTGTCCCTGGAGACAGGATACGTAACGCACGATGTTGCGTGTATGGATTTTGTGATACTTTGTAGGAGAGGTCTAGCTGGAAAGTAAATATTTTAGTTAGAAAGTTTGACTAGACTAGTGGCCCTTTAGTCGGGAAAGCTAACTATCCGACTATATTTACATTAAGCGACTAGTCGGTTAGAAGCATCGACTAGTCGGCCCGGTAGACATTACTTAATTCATATTACTAATCTTAGGGTGATTGAAATGAAATTCCGTCATTATTAATAATTATTCTTTATCTTTTAGTATCAGTCTTACAATTGGCAATACAATCTAGGAGTAGGAAAGAAGGAACGAATAGAACACTTAGTACTTATATGACTAAGATTACCAAAAAAATAAATTTTGAACGCAAGTTTCTACAACTGAGTCAACAACATACTTAATTATGTAATCTCCTGTTTATTATTTATTTTGAATCACAGTTTAAAGAACTTTGTATTTATTATTAATAGAAATATAACCAAGATACAGGAATTGACTAGTCAGCCGATTAGTCGGCCTTTTTCCAACCGACCAGTCGGCTCATGGGCTAGTCGACAACTCATAGTCAGCTCATCTCTTATTTGAGTATATTGATATTTAAATATTTTATATATTATTTAAATATTTTATGTTGTATATCCTTATACATATGTAGTTTTATAATGCATTTACATTATTTTTGTGTATGTAATGCAATATTTTCAATATGCCTTAGCTGGTTTTGATCATTTTTGTAATGAATAAGATATTATATCTTACGATAATTTTGCAGCGAAAAAAATCCACTCTTAAAAGTTGCATATATTACCTTCATACAGATAAACATAAATTCTTTATAACAAATATAAACCATATATAAACACTTACCCTATTTTTCAATAACCCCAAAGCTTGAGGTTTTTGTGGGGGTATCCACTGATACACAGGGTGTGATCTGTCCATGTAAAACCACTTAACTACCAGTCCGGTTACATTATTAGTGGTGTAGTCACAGTCGAGTGTGATAGCGTCCTTTGTACCGTATTGCAGGACTTCAGGCACTCGGACGTTGACTATGCGGACTGAGTGGGCACCTGGAAAAATATTTTCCATTATAGCAAATATTTATTTTTAAATAGGTACTACCACTGCTTCCTCTATTTGGGTAGTTTATTTATGTACTAGTGCATTCATACAAACAAACAATTTCAAAAATTATTTACTCTAATCCTAAGCTTAACATCTTTCTCATAAATATTATGACCAGTTTTGGTCACTGTAACTTTAAAAATAACGGATTTTCATATAAACCTTCAACCTCCTTTTTACCCCTTTAGGGGTAGAAAAGGTAGGTAGGAGTAAATTTAAAAAAAACTCACGCACTTCTTATGTGGAATCTGTAATCTAAATTCGTGGTAAATTTCGTAATTAATCAGTGATATGTATTTCGCGTATTATATACGAGTATATAAATGTCGAGGTACATTGGATATTTTTTATTCAGATAAAAACTCTCACGTTTGAATAGATTTTTTTATATGTATTTGATGTATTCGTAAAATAGAGATATAATATTTCAAATATTTTTCGTGTATTGCTTTCATTCATATATTATGAATGATATCATGAATACATTAAAAAAAATCTAAATTGCATAATTGTATGATTTTAAAATAATTCTAGAAAAAATCTAGACGTATATCTAACAGAAGAGTTCAAAGATTTTGTTCTCAGAAAAAAATGTCATTAACACATATCTTCACAACACTGTCATATTCTTCTAAAACTTAACCATTGATTAAAATGATTTCTATGAAATACAAATGCAATTAAAATATAATATCAATTCAATTCGGGAAATACTTTTGATATTCTAACCAAAAGAATAATTACTTCAGCTATTTGAATTTATGTCAAATTATTTAAAAGACGCTTGGGGATCAAAATGGAGTCGAGATAACGAAAAAGAAAAATGATTAATAATACCACAGATCAACAACGTAATAGATTATTCGTCCTGTCGGCATTTGCTTAGTCTTAAAAGTTGATTTTAATAAGCTTCAAAGTTTTTTTCCATTGTTACGGTATATTTTGAAATCGCTTGGGGGTACAGAATTCATTGCTATGAAAGATAGAAGCTATTTACGCCTGAATATAGAAGTGCCTTTCAATATTTTTGTATGTATCAGCCCTTTTTAACGTCCGACTGTTGGACACAGACCACCCTTCAATACAAGGGAATCAGGCCTTAGTCCACCACGCTAGCCAAAACCGTGTTACCGGACTTCACATGGCTTTCAAAAACTCGCATGGTTCTCTCAGACGTGCAGGTTTTCTCAAGGTGTTTTTCTTCACGGTAATACATACAAATGGTAATCATATTTAAAATGATTTGCAAATGAACACATCAGAGGTGCGAGACCCGGGATTTGAACTCGCTTCACTTGGTTTCTCAACCAAGTGCACTACCACTGGGCTACCACTGATGTTTTTATATACTTAAAACAAATTATATTATAAATAGCTTTTGTTATGTCACTTAAGCTTATGTCAGACTTAAATAAATAAAATGGTCCTAAAAAAAAGTTATTACGAGTAATATTAAGTGTTTTAGGTTATCGTTAAACTTAGCGTTTACACTCTATTTACTGCGTTACCACGTGTTACTGTTTAATTGATTACATTTAAAAATATATTTATACTATACTAGCGGCTTATTCTCGCTTTGCTCGGGCTTGTACCTGGATACATTTAGTTAATCTCCCGCTGTAAAAAGTGCGTACGTCACTCTCCTGCCCTCCAACTATCTCCACACGAAAAAGCACGCCAATCCGTCACTCTATTTCGACGTGAAAGAAGCAAGAAAGTATTAGTATTTTTATATCCATTTCAATAATTAAATAAAAAAAAAATCATAAAAAGCTACTACTAACTAAAAGATATCTATACTATTATTATAAAAAGGTAAAGTTTGTGAGTTTGTGATATTGTAGGGGATAAGAAGATAGTTTGAGACCCGGGAAAGGAGATAGGATACTTTTTATCCCGGAAATCATCCCTTAAGGGGGTGAAAATGGGGATGGAAGTATGTATTGGAAATCAAGCTAGGGACGAACGCGAACGAAGCGAGGTTGAGTCGCTAGTACGTATATAAATACGAAAAAAGTAAAATTGTTTTGGTAATTATATCACAATCGTGCCATTAAATGATGACTTATGTTATTTTGTGAAACTAACGAACGAGTGCAATTTACCAATGCTATACCAAATGTCCCCTACTACGAAACGCCAACTATGAAAATGATCAGTAAATTGATAAAATTTTATCTATTCCGTGTAAATGATTGTCAAACGTATACTGAAAAGGAAAACTAACATTAGCTAATATAAATATTTAAGTCAAACTCAAATCGAATCCCCTACCTCTGGTGTACAGATAAGATACTTCGTGTTATGATCGTTAAAAAGTATTTAAACTTGCAAAACGTCCACCACTGCTTCATAGTACCAACAGCTTTCCAACGAATAATTAGCGTATTTTAGAACTGACTTCAAAAAATTAAGTTCCTTATTTTACTTGTTAGTATTTTTTTTACCTTTTATATAACTAGCTGTAATTAGTATCAATGCAGTGCTTTTAAAAACTATTTTGTAAATATTTACTTGATTGCGACGAGGTCTGAAAGGAGGGTTATGTTTTATACTTGTTGCGCTTGCTTGCTACATGTATGTATGTCTTTGACTACATAATACTTTGTTCATATATTAATTTGTTTTCATTTTTGTAGATAGCATTTGACGCTGTCATGTCTTTTATTTTTAACCCCCGTCGAAAAACGATGAGGTGTTATAAGTTTGTCGTGTCTGTGTTTGTGTGTGTGTGTGTGTGTGTCTGTCTGTGGCATCGTACCTCCCGAACGGATGAACCGATTTTGATTTTGTTTTGTTTTGGTTTGAAAGGTGAATTAGTTGGGAGTGTTCTTAGCTTTAATGAAAATCGGTCCAAGATGGTCGGGGGTTTTTTAAATTTTTTATTTATCACTTGTTATATTTTTTTGAGAAAACAACTGAATTTGTCTGGCTGTAGCGAGCAATGAATAAAACATGGAAAAAAATGAGTAAGTTTTATTTATATTGAACTTTTACTTATATACAAAAATGACTTAATTTAAGCAGAGTCGAGTATATCAAAAATCGTGTAAAGCCACCCAAATACATTATTGAATAAAAAAGCAAAATAGCGGTAACAATGAAAATGAAATAACAAATTCTCGCTCTTTCAATCATTCACACCTGTCCATTTAAATTGCTTGTTAAACCTCCTATTTTTCTTCTAATAATCTGACAGGGAAGTGAAGGTACTATAGGGGAACATTAGGCGTCCTCTCATTCGGATTGTTGATCTGACCTTGCAAAATGTGGCGATAAGTGGATCGTTTCTTTGAATGAAATACTTATATATATTTTAATATTTACTAAACGATTGCAGTAAAATTACTTGAAATATATTTTAATTTCGGTTGCTATATAAAAAAATTACGCTATAAGAGCTATTTTTAAGATATTAAAGAATTTTTATATCTAAGTTTTTTGTTTTTTTTTTGTTAGTTTGTACATTGATATTTAGAAATTATTTCAGAAATTAGGTACAATCATGTTATCTGTAAAATACTAATAGAAAGCTAAACTATCGCTGAATAATAACTTATTAAGTTCAACCTATTGAAGGGTCACATGAACGAAACCGCGAGTCAAAACTAGTAAGTGTTATATACATTGCAAAAGTTACATAATTATCTTATACTCGCTGTACCAACGGCTTTACTTCCGATCGTATCAGACTTCACAAGATCATCCGCTGAGCTAATCTAAAGATTACCTGAAATTTCATCTAAATCGCTCCAGCCTTTTTGGAGTCCATAGGGAACATCGATTTTTATATACATGTATAGAGAACCAGCGACTCATCTTGCTCTGCTCGGGTTCGTTCCTAGATACGTTTTAAAGGTTAATATAAATTTCACACAGATGAGATATGTTCCCGCAGTAAAATGTATCCTATAATATGTTGACCCAGATAACCAGCTATCATCATACCAAATTTGATCAAAATCTGTATAGTGGTTTTCTCGTGATGCGTTCCTAGACAGACTACTAGACAACTATAGATTCGGCCTCTGTACCGATAATAACGACTATTTCAATAAGATTTAAAAAAAATGTACAGATTTGACTCAGAATTTTATTATATGTATAGATTGTATAATATAATTAATATGTATCGGATAACCTAAAAAACATAAGTTATTTGCTTTGTTAAATAAATTTTAAGGATTTAAATAAAATAATTAATTTCCGTTATTATGTCACAATTGGCAGTCATGCTCAATAACTTGAATAATACTAATATGCTGTGAGACAGCTTCCACAGTCGATTCCACGCGTTTAGTCACGCTTCTGATTTTAAAACGTCTTTGCATGTGCTTGCATTTCCCATATAAATTTTTGCAAAGAATATTTTGATTTGTTTTACATTAATTCATCTTCTCATTATCAATGTACATTCAATCGAGTCTCCTAGAATTAGCAAAACCCAGTCTATATCAACGTGATCTTAATAGTAGGGGAGCCCAAGAGGGGATTTTCTGTAGTTACTCGAGCGCGGCAGATTAACATAAAAGAGGTTACCTTGCACTCTATTGAGTACTTTCACCATAATATAAGTCTTCTATATAAAGGGGCGCGTCTAGGGAAGCCGATTAAAATATTTAAAAAATGTTTTGATAAGGTAGAAATACTTGAAACCGTCAGATTAAGGTGTGGTAGGCTAGTCACATCCTGAAAAGTGTCCAATTCAATAATCTGCCGATTTGCACAAGCCGAAGAGGCAAAAATCGACTATAAAGTTTATGATGATTTTTGCCTCTTAGGCTTGTGCAAATCGGCAGATTATTAAATTAGACACTTTTCAGGATGTGACTAGCCTACCACACCTTAACCTGACGGTTTCAAGTATTTTTACCTTATCAAAACATTTTTTAAATATTTTAATCGGCTTCCCTAGACGCGCCCCTTTATATAGAAGACTTATATTGTGGTGAAAGTACTCAATAGAGTGCAAGGTAACCTCTTTTATGTTAATCTGCCGCGCTCGAGTAACTACAGAAAATCCCCTCTTGGGCTCCCCTACTATAAACAATATTTTCATATGATGACATAAATAGCCGCTAACATAATTTTTCTTGAAATTCATGTCCGAAAGGGGTGAAAAAGGTAAAAATATTTACGTGATCATAATTTTTTTTCTTGAAACGTGCACTAAATTTTATTATAAACATGCTAGTATCAAATATGTATACAAGGCAAGGCATACGATACATTTTAAAATATGGTCTACAAGACTCTAATGGTCTAAAAATATTATTAAAACTGGTTCACAATTATAGGTATCGCGTAACATATAATTAAAAATACACCCAAATTGAGAACTGCCTTCTTTGAAGGTAGCAAAAATGAATCTTGGGCAATAACTAATTTTTACCGTATATTTTTAATTTGAATTTTGACTTTTGTACGTTGCAACAATTTCAAGTATTAATGTTACAGATTTTTCTTTATCAAAAATGGATTTGTGTCAACTTTTGTTAGTAGGTACGCACTTAAGGTAAGCTTCCTTAAAATATAGTTGAGATTTTTTTGTTAGTTATCATCTCCTAATAAAATAAGAATTACAAAAAATAGGTCTTTTATAATATTATATTATCAGTACATAAGAATTTATATGTATATCTTAGAGAGTAATATCTATGTCACTCCTAACGAGATACTAATATACCACGATAACTGTTTACCTATAGTGATACCTACCTCGTTGGTCTAGCGGTCAGCATGTATGGTTGCAGATGTGGAGGTCTTAGGACCGGGTCGGGCTTAGGATTATTATGTATATTTTAGTATTATTAAAGAATATTCTCAATAACAGCCCGAAACTAACTCCCCAGTTCAGCGATGTTTCACCTCCGTGCCTTGGAGAGCACGTAAAACCATCGGTCTTGCGCCTGATCGCTCACCGGTCCATATCGAACTTTCGTCCCACCGGAGTTTGAGAGTGAAAGAAATAAAGTGCAATACAAAAGTATGCACTATAATATCTTCTCAGCCGCTGTGGCCGATATCAGTTAAGAACATCAGTCGAAAGAAACATAATAATAATAAATAAATTAGTATGTTGGGATATTAACACACAGCATCATCTAGTTCCATGGTAAGATACGAGGCTTGTGTTATGGATACCAGATGGTTGTTACATTACTCATATATATTTTTAAAGTTATATAAATAATAAATATAAACACGCATGACTGGAGCACAAACATTCATGCTCATCACACAAATAAATGCCCCCAGCGGGACTCAAACCCGCGACCGATGGCCCGGCAAGTAGGGTCTATTATAGGGTCTAAGGTATTCATAATATTAATAACGATTTAGTTTCTAGCAATAAAAAATTGTGAATTTGCTTTAAACCAAGTTTTAAAACAAGGCTTCTTTCGTTAAATTATGCAAGGCATGCAGCAAAGTACTGCACGTATCTATTGTTTTCCAAAGCATGTTCTTTAGATATTGCACCGCTTGCAAACCGCTTCAGTGACCACCCTCCGTTACAGGTTATAAGCACGCTGGCATTAATTTCTTTGGTTCTAATTATTTCTATTTCTATCGGTACAATAAAATAAATATTATATTTAGTATCGGTAATACTATTTCAAGCAATAGCAGATACGATTTCCCATCGGTAATAGATACAGAGGCTTAAAGATAGAAGAAGACACAAGAGAAAGAAATTTTATATTAAATTTTCAAACTTTCATTCAGTATTTGACTTCTTAAGGAGGATTATTATATTTATAAGGAATTCTTATGCAATATTTTATACTTCTAGATCCAGAGAGATATACCTACTTTACAAATTGCGTGGTCTATCGGTGAGGCAGCATGTACGAGTATTTAAGAGGTTTATAAACTCGACAATAATGATATAAACACATATTTTTTACTATAGATTATGTTATTTAATATTTTAAGGAAAACGCAAGTTTTTTATTCGTATCATATATAACTCCACTGAAGCTAAATCTAATATTAGAGGGAAATATAGAAAACGAAATATTTTATATTAAATCAATATCAAGCTTAAAAAGAAATTTGGTTAAACATACAAACATACATTATTTTTATACTAGCATTGCCCGCGGCTCCGCCCGCGTTCAGATGACCAAAAACCAAATTCTTAGGTTTTACATATTAGTATACTATTACATTGCAGTTTTTGTATTTTTTCTCAGATATGAGACATTTTCGCGCGGTAAAAAGTATCCTGTATATTGACCCGGATAACCAGCTATCACCATACCAAATTTTATCAAAATACCTCTAGTGGTTATGTGGTCTCTGTGATGTGGTAACAGACAGACAGACAGACAAATATTCTCAAATCTATAGATTTGGACTCAGTATCGATAATAATGTTTATTTCAATAAGATTTTCCAAAATATATTTAATGTACAGATTCGGCTTAGTTACAATTTTATTATATGTATGGATAATAAATAGAGTACGTTTAATAATATCGATAGGCCCGACTTCCAACACGAGTCAACGTCTTTTTAAACCGTATAATTATAATAAAATAAGCTACCGTGAAGTTATAGCGTCCTTATGCCTGGCACGTGTCAACAAAAAAACCTTAAGACTAAAAAAATTTATCGGATTCTCGATCAATGAGCGTTACACTTATGATTTTGTTATGAGGATCGAGAGAGACAAAAAGTATTTTATTATTATTATTATTGTTTACCTATTTTTTTAAAATAATTTAATTAATTTAAAATTTCGTTGCTTTTGAAAATTATTTAGATATCTACACTTCTACATTTACCCTACTATTATAAAAAAGATAGATTTGTATTTTTGTATGCTTGTAACGAATAACTCAAAAAATACTGGAATGATTTGGATGAAATTTGATAAAAAGATAAGTTTGAGAAGGACATAGAATATTTTTTTATCCCGGAAATCATCTCTTAAGGGGGTGAAGATGGGGATGAAAGTTTGTATGGGAAATAAACCTAGGAACGAACCCGAGCGAAACGAGGGTGAGTCGCTAGTTTAATATACAGAAAAATTGCAAGTTATCGGAAAATATGATCAGACATAATTGAGACAAAAAAATCTTTGCACGTCCATATTTTTTAACGAGACTTTACAAAATAACTTTACCAGGCCATTTGAGGTCAAAACAAGTGTTCGTAGTTTACTTAAGATGCGAAAAAGAGACAGAGAATATGTGATCGTAGAGCGTATCGACTATATTATGGACGCGTGCGCAACGTTCCGCATCGCTGATGAACCGTTGTGTGCAATATGTTAAGACGTTACACTGTGCAGCTGTTGTTATACTTTCTATTTACTTTATTTTCATTTTCAAGAGATATTTTTTTAATATTCGTTAATGATAATTGATATCCTTCTTTATTCTTTCCTTACATATTAGTAGTATCTGTATGTTTGTCGGTTTGTTATAGTAAATATCCCTTTAGCTATATAATGAGATCGAAATGAGATAATTTTAACATAGTTAAAGCTAGTTTAAATAAAAAAAACTCGTGCCCTAATGCCCTAAACCTAAGTGATTAGGGGAAATTTGATCACAACCATTATTGCAAAATTTATGAAAACATATAGTAATAATATACAATTTATCTATATTTATAAAAAAATATTTTTTCCATGTTTTTTTATTAATAACACTAAAAATCGTCCATAATTATTAAACAAAAATTAAATAAAAGAAAATCGGTTAGCAAACAGAGGAAAAAAGCTAGTGGAATATTTTGTCTTTGCTATTTCGATTGAAATTCGCTATTTTGATTTTTAATTATTTCTATATACACGAGGGAACATAGGATCGTACATACATACATACATACAGGTCAAACACATTACCTTCCTTTAGGCTTTGCCGCAGTCGGGTAAAAATTACGATCATTATTTTGGCATAGAAATGTCAAGAATGAGAAGTATAAAAAGATCAAGTAAATTAAAATATACATAATATTATATTATGTGAGAAATATGGCACACGATTCAAAGAACATGTAAAAACGGCGCGTGCTACATCCTGTTCGTTAAGGTTGAACGCAGCAGACCGTGAACGTCTCAGGTGAAAAACAAAGGGATGCTAAGATGCGTTTTTATGCTCCATGTTAGAGATACGGCTCAAATAAAATTCTAAGTGCATCTGCATCTTTTTATGAGTACATGGTTACGTGTTATATTTTACACATTTTACAGAGCGTAGCTGACTTGGCATCGTTCTATTACTTTTGACCGACTTCAACTAAGAGGGGTTCTCAATTTGAGACCTATATGATTACTAGCGACTCACTCTCGCTTTGCTCGATTTCGTCCCTATATATAATATATTATACAATAATGTGTAGAAGTCTACCCGTTTTGTTGACATTTATAATTACTGCTCCGCTTCCTTGGATAGTAGCATGATGATATATAGCCTACAGCCTTCGTCAATAAACGGGCTACCTAATGCAAAAAGAATTTGTCAAATCGGAATAGCTGTTCCTGAGGTTAATGCGTTCAAACAAACGAACAAACAAACTCTGCCTCTTTATAATATTAGTATAGATCAGTGTATGTTATTTGAAATTGCCAATTATCAACCAATTCTTATGTAATTTCGCTAATGATATTTACATAGATTTTTGTAGAAAAGCTTATTTTATTCTAAGTTTGGAATAAAAGTCGATATAGATTATATAAAAAGTAAATAATTTATAAAATATTTGTTTATAGTTTAACTAATTTAAAACCTAATAAGGATTTCATATGATATATGAAATCATTATAAAATAGATTTATTAATAAACAAAAAAATGTATATCTATGTTAAGAGGTCCTGCAAAGCACGTGACATATTTCAACTTTCAGGCCCTCGAGTCATAACAATTTTGATATTAATGTATATCTACGAGTATATTAAATAGGCAAAGACAAAACCCTACAGTACTTTTTTCTCCTCTATTTGTCAACCGATTTTAATTTTTTTTGTTTAGTAGCTATTGACAAGCTTTAGGTTATTTATAAGAAAATTTGGAAACGGTTTTTTATTTAGATAGGTAAATTCTATTCATTTATATGTTTTCCACAAATTTTCAATAATGATTATAGTTGAATGTTGACCACTAGACGTACGCTATATTAAATAACTAGAGACTCGCCCTTGCTGCGCTGGGGTTCGTCCCTAGGTTGCTTCCTCATACAAACTTTCACCCCCATTTTCACACCCTTAAGGGATGGTTTTTGAGATAAAAACTATTCTATGTCCTTTCCAGGATTTCAAACTATTTTCATACTAAATTTCATCTAAATCGGTCCAGTAGTTTCGAAGCCTATTAGATTACAAACAAACAGAAAAAACAATTTTTTTCTCTTTATAATATGATATTAGAAGAATAGATTACAGAAATTTATATCATCCCAGATATTATAATAATCCCTAATCATAGGGAGGTCCAATTACCCTTCAATAATAAATGTAATGAGTTTAATGAAGTTTTTAATATAGGTCACATTATTATTGATCGAACTTATTGTTTGTAGTCTGCAGAGAATTGAGGCTAGAAGCCAATTTTAATGAGTAATTTATTCCCATAATATAGCTTAAAACGTTGATATTTTTGTTATTTATCTTTGTCGAGTATTAAATAGTTCTTTATATAAATAGCCAAAGATAAATTGTAAGTACGAGTGTAGATATCTAGGACGTTCTTTCCATTCATGTATACATATAATAAAATTCTGAGTCGAATTTGTACATTAAATTTATTTTGGGAAATCTTATTGAAATAGTCATTATTATCGATACAGAGGCCGAATCTGTAGTTTTTAGAATTTTTATCTGTCTATGACCGAATCACGAGAAAATCACTGGACAGATTTTGATGAAATTTGGTATGATGATAGCTGGTTATCCGGGTCAACATATATGATACTTTTAACTGCGGGAAAAAATCTCATCTCTAAGAAATCTATGCTAATTTATTAGAAGAATCGACAACAAGTCAACAAAAACATATATTTTCTTTGTATTTTTTAACAAAAATATCTAAAATTCTAGCATTGCTCATACATTATTTCAAATGACTCCCAAGACAATGATCCATCCAAGAGTTTCATGATAAAATTTTCAAATGTCTGTCTCAGAAATGAACGATGAAAGTGACTAGGTGTTAATAAGTTATAGCTCCAATGTTACTTTGCTACTCAATTTTTGAAGCGACTGCGTCGAAAAACTTTTCCTTGGGCGGGCAAGATCTGTTTAAATATTTATGTCATTTTAAATACTTTCTTGACTTTAGTGGAGAATCAACCAGTTTTTTATTATTTAAAGGTGGTTTAGATTTTTTTATGGGTATGCTGTAGTGGGTCTACAAACTTAAAAGCCCCAATATTTTACTTTAAAGGACAGCATCATGCAATATGAAGAGAATACGGACATACACTCCGACTGTGAGAAATATTTATAGAGGCATATTTATGTATTTATTTGATTCAAGTGAGACTCAAAACCGCAATTCTAGCATAAGTATATTAGATAAACAATAATTTTGAATATATTATGTATGTATACCAAAAGAAAGTTGTGGATATATGCATTCTTGTGAAAATTTTACTTAATGATTAAAATAATTTATTCTTAACTAAAAAAGGTACACATATCAAAAAATTTAAAGTTTATAGTTATATAAGATCATTTGACAAATTAAAAGTTTTTCACTTTATATGGGATTAGAAATATGTATACATAGTTATATTACAAAATGGCAAATATTATACATATATTTCGTAACTTTTGAGTATCTCTTTCTTTATAAGTCGGATAAATAATCTAACTTCACATATTATGTCACAAACCATGTAGTGCACCCAAAATTTCACTAACAGTTTCAAATTAAAGCATCCAATCGACGCTTATTACGTATTGCTTAAATGGGCCTAGCTTAAAATCCTGTTAAATGCGATGTGAATGCATTGTAGGTAATAGTTTCCATTGATAAAGAAAATGGCGCGCGAATATTAAAGCTTAATCTTTACGTATATATAAATGCGAAAGTAACTCGGTCTGTCTGTCTGTCTGTGACCTTTTCACGTTTAATCTGTTGAACCGATTTATATGTATGGAGATACGTACATAATTTGAGACACAGGGCCCTGAGAATAACATAGGATAGTTTTAATCTCGGAAATTATCCCTTAAGGGGGTGAAAGGGGGGTTGAAGTTTGTATGGGAAATTAAACATTTCTCAATAAAGGATATATTTTTCAATTTTTAAAGTACCTACCTGCTTTTGTGTACCATGTATGTACACATTTATATAGCCTACTAGCGGCTCACCCTCGCTTCGCTCAGGTTCACCTCTAGAATAACAAAAATAAATCTATCCCACGGGAACCGTACATTTTTCCGGGATAAAAAATAGTCTAGGTGTTATTCTGACGTATGAGCTATATTATTGTAAAGTTTCATCCAAATCTATTTAGAACTTTTTGCGTGATAGAGTAACAAACATACATTATTACAAACTTTCGCGTTTACAATATTAGTAGGATTCCATATTAACCGTTAAAACGTACCTAGGGACGAACCCGAGCGAATCGAGGATGAGTCGCTAGTGTAGCTATATTTATTACCAACTAGTAACCCATATGTAACTTTTTGTAATAGACTAAAATCCCACACAAATCCCTTCATATACCCGGATTAAAAGGCACCTACGTTCCTTAACGACGTATAATCTCTATTTAAATTACTTTTTAACTAAAAAGGTATACAGACTTCAAAATCTCTTTATAATTATTCCACCTTAAAGCTCCGTTCTAGCAAAAAATCTAAACTAAAATTACCTAAGTACTTTATAAGTTGATGAAAATCACGTCGATTTATTAAGTAAGAACGTGAAATACGAAAAAAGCTATAATAATTATATATATAGTAAAAAAAATGTGGGGATATTAACACACAGCACCACCTAGTTCCATGGTAAGCTACGAGGCTTGTGTTATCGATACTAGATAGTTAATACACTACATATATATAATTTTAAATACTTATTAAATGCAAAAAAACATTTTCTAATTCGACTGACGGTTCCAGAGAGGAGCTTCTTTAAGCAAAAAAAATAAACGTACTCTTTAGATGAGATATTTTCCGCCAGTAAAAAGTATTCTATATGTTGACCCGGATAACCAACTATCATCATACCAAATTTCATCAAAACCTGCCCAGTGGTCTTCTCGTGATTCGGTCACAGACAGACAAACAAACCGACATACATACAGACAAAAGTTCTAAAAACTATAGATTCGGCCTCTGTATCGATAATAATGCCAATTTAATAAGATTTTCCAGAAAATATTTAATGTGCAGATTCGACTCGGTTAGAATTTTATTATATGTGTAAATCATGTATATTTTGACAAAGAACCTACCACACGAGTGAAGTTGCGGTCAAAACAAGTACTAAGTAAAGTAAGTACTAAGTAAGGTTTACATAGCTGATGAGAAACTAAAATTGTATTTCGCTTTACGATTCTACCAACCGTCATACAATTGTCCTTATACAGAGTTTTATTCAAATTAACTCAGAAGTTAGTTGAGAAAATTTAAGTAAGAATATGTCTGTGGAAGTTTTTAGATTCGCTGAGCTGTCTTATAGTGACATCGTGTCTGCACAAGAATTTAGTTTTTTGTTACATTTGCTATTTAAAATTATAATATTGTACTTAATTACATTATAATTACAATATAAAGCTTACGAGGAGAGCTTTTTCATATTTTCTAAGTAAAGAGTCTAGAGAGTAAGAGAGAGACTGAGTCCAATCTGTACATTAAATAATTTTTGGAAAATCTTATTAAATTAAATTTAATCATTATTATCGATACAGAGGCCGAATCTGTAGTTTTTAGAATATTTGTCTGTCTGGGAACGTATCACGGGAAAACCACTGGACAGATTTTCATGAAATTTGGTATGATAATAGCATTATCCGGGTCAACATATAGGATACTTTTTACTGCGGGAAAATATCTCATCTCTGAGAAATCTATACTAAACGTTAAAACGTAGCTACGAATGAACCCAAGCGGAGCTTACTTTTAAAACGTAATTTTTGACATCTTAGTGGTAGAGTTTTTATGATATTTTCGATCAAACAGATAATTCTTGGCAAATAAAATTATAGGAAGAACTAATACCATTATATTTTAAGAGTAATATTTTTCCGATTCAGTATCACGTTATGATAAAATGACAAAATTCTTGGATCTTACATAGATTTCGGTGAAAATGATTTATCATTTATGGAGGAATTACCTTCAGTTTAACGACATCGCGGTAAGACGTGTTTGAGATGTTTACTTCTACTATAATTTCCAATATCGATACTCGCTTTCGAAAGCTTTTCTTATATTTTTGGAAGAAATTCGTCGAACGCTATAGTAATAATAAAATTACAAGTTTGTGCATATATTGCCTACTTCTTTTTAACTTTTTATTTTTCTTTGCATAATAACATTGTATAGTTTTTTTAAGTTATACTACTTTTGGCATGTTTGGAAAAAATTATGACAGTAAAATTTTTACGATAGATTACGACAGCCAAAAAGCGACATGATGAAGTTAGCTGCATTCCTTTTACAAACAGACAGTTGTGACATACGGGATGAAATTTTTAGCTATTTTTGTTTTGTTACGGCAAAGAAGTATACTGTACTTCTTACGTGCGTACATAAGTACACACACACACACACATACACATACGTTTTTTTATATATAAGAGCCTTGTACAGTGTGGGGTCGCAGGTAAAGACTAGTATGTAATATGTGATGCTATTTTTTTACTTTTTATTATTATCGAGAAAACTATAATACTGTAGTAAAAATAACTAATGGTAGAGATTGAGGAATTCAATTATTTTTCACGCCGTTCGTTCATCTCTAGGTTATGCGAAAACGAAATTTTCCTTAAGTCTACGTTATCCATGTAATTTGTTTCGAAAGTTATAACTTGAGGTAAAATTGCTGGTACAAAGATGTTAGAATGCGACATTTGAAACCTTAATGTAAGTACGTAGAATAATAATAATTATTTATTAAAATCTACTTTTCTTTAGTAAATGTTATTTTTTTTTTAAATAAACTATCTTTTCGGATTTTTTCATGGTTTTATTTTAATTTTTGGTTTTCGACGTTTCGAATGCTTTACAGCAATCATGATCACGAAAGAGACTAAAGGTTTAGATGTCTCAAAGGCATTATATACGAGTACTTGTTACAGATAACATACCCACAAATAAACAAAATGAATTCCAAAATTTAAAATGGCACCAAAGTACCTTTCAATATTTGTAAGTTTTATAATTGAACGTGGAATATTATTTATTTAATTTTAGCTTAACCAAAAATGAAAATAAATCCGCGAAAAAATCCGAAAAGATAGTGTTATATAAAATGTCAAATATTCGCATAAATCTAAGAAAGCATAATGGAGGTATTTATTTTTAAAAATTTGTTTAAAGTATAATCAGAAGATCGATTTTGTAGGAATCGATATTTATATATATAATATATATATATATATATGTAATGTATGAAAATACATGTACAAATATATATTCAAGTAATTATATAAATCTTGTTAGTCTTATTTAACTTAACAAGTTACACTAAATTTTTTCCACAAATTGGCAGAGCTGATGGGCTTTGGACTTTTGACCGATATGAAGAAGAAGGTATTAAATTCGGTTACGAATGATCAATTCTGAATGGATTCTAACGATTCTTTTAATAATTAGTATATATCCTAGGGCTTATAAATACAATTTGGGTAGAAAACTTTGAAACGTAGAATAAGTTTTATGATATTTTTAAAAATGCTGTGTTTTTTCAGTAAAAAATAAATCAGACTTGTGTATCACAGATACTGAATAAGCAATAAGTATGTAGTCATGCCTTTATTCTTGGCAATCAAATCTAGGACTTCTGGCAGTGTAATCATTGTCAAACCTTATTATTATTTATTTTCATATAAATTAGGCAACAGAGTGTCGTTTTGCATTTTTCAGTTAAACAACTCGTTAATAACCACACTATCGGGGTCAGATTATATAAACTTCTTATTTAGCATTGAATTCTATTGCTGTATTTTTGGCAATAACTACATATAGAATGAATTAATACCTGGACTTCAGCGTTGTTTATATATAAACTTTTAGTTATTATTTAAAATAATAAAAATATACTATAGGGATAAGCATATTAATTATTTGCCATCGATATATAATAGAGCCTACTACTACCAGACTCGGCCGTCGATGTTATTTGCAGATTTAAACGTGTGTGGCTATTGTAGTTGATACAAAATTGTAACAAGTATTATTTTTAAAAGACCAACAATTTTTCCCGCCGGCTCATCTTAATACAAATGCCTTCCGAGCCGGTAGTAGCTTCATTGCGGACATTTAATTTAAATGTAAAAGAAAATTTAAAATTAATAATTTACAAGGGCTTAAAACAGTGTATTTGAAAAAACTATATTTTTATTTAATTTATATTTGATTTGAATAAATTAATGTATAAAACACAAAAGAACCCACTATTCTATATATCTATACATACCTTGTAATATTTTAACTGAGTCAAAGTGCATTCAATATTTTTTGAAAAATCTTGTTGTAATAGTCATTATAATCGATACAAATGCCGAATCTGTAGTTTTTAGAATTTCTATCTGTCTGTCTGTGACCGCATTACGAGAAAGCAACTGGACAGATTTTGATGAAATTTGGTATGATGATAGCTGGTTATCTGGGTTAGCATATGAGATACTTTTTACTGCGGAAAAATATCTCATCTCTGAGAAATCTATACCAAGCGTTAAAACTTATTTAAGGATGTTGTTGTAATTTTTAACCTTGCTTCACTCGGGTATTTCCTAGATGCCTATCAGAACTCTATATATTATTTCAGGTATCGGTTAGTGTACTAAATTTCATCAGCTCTCTTACCAATCTTGCCAGCCTTAAAGAGTAAGTAACTAGGGACGACACGTTTGGCTCAGTTTGTTGTCTACTTGCTGTGCCAACGGTCGCGGGTGGGATTCGTGTGACCACGAATTTTTGTACTCCAGTCATGGTTGTTTATATTTATATTAATATTTACGTATTTAAAGTTATTTGTGTCTTTGTCGTGTATCAACTATCTGGTATCCATAACAAGAGCCTTGTAGCTTACCATGGAACTAGATGGTGTGTTAATGCCCCAACATATTTATTTATTTATTTATAATAAACATACACACAATAACACATAATTTTCGTATTAGTAATAGTACTCCGATATGAGCGATTCAAGTGAGCCGCAGAGGTTGTTGCATTCAACCCATCTCATAAGGCTTCCCAATATCCCGACTGATATCCGCTTTTAATCATTCTTCTTTAGAATGTGCCAATTTGTTTTACGGTAAAATATGAGGTTTATAATTCGAATAAGTTCTTAATGCTGTAATATAAAATTTCTTTATATTATAGTTTTAATATGTGTGAATAAATAATATCTTTTTTTTTCCAAATTATTCATAAGATATAGACTATAATAAAAAAAATATTCGCTCTTATTATTGGTGAAATCTGTAATCAATAATGATATACTCGTAAATGTATGGTGGCTGTGTTATAAAAAAAATATTTGTATTAAAACATTTAAAAATGAAATTCAAAATCCAGCTTAGTATCACGTATCTAAAATGTAGGACATTGTATGAAATTCCGTTTAAATTGCCATTTGATGTTGTTTTAATAAAAATATTTACAAAATCCAAGGTAATTCTATCAAAGTATGAATAGTTCATCAATAACGATGGCTAAGCGAATTTAATCGATAATTAAATATTTTTAACTTATTTTCACTACTGTCGTACACTATTTTGTTTAGCTTTTGCAGTGTATATTTTATTTAGTCCTTTTTAATGTTCCACAGCTGGGTACGGGCCAAAACGAGCGGATCAGGTCTTAGTCCACTACGCTGGCCAAATGTGGGTTGACGGACTATACATATCTTTCGAAAACTTGCCAGGTTCTCTCAGACATGTAGATTTCCTCATGATGTTATCCTTCGCCGTAAAACAATATAATATATTAAACCGTAAGCATTTAATATATTCTATTTTAATATACTATATTATTTATGTGTTTTAATATTCATACAGTATGCAAAGTAGCATAATCCATATAGTCCTCTAATTAAAATATGAAAGCACGATATTAGGTCCCTTAAGGCATTACCACCCATACAATCAGCGATTAACAGAGACTGGAGTTCTAATATTCTTTCAATTTACCTTATAGACTAGTGCTTATCTACAACTTAGCTCGCTTGTTACATCCCTCATATATTGTGCTGCGCTTTTTAAAGTTCCTCAGTGATAATGAGCTTCTTTTGGTATTTTTTTATGTTTCTATTCAATAGTTCCAGAAGCTCCTCTTAAACAAAGATCTCTTTGTAATAATGAAAAATATAGGTTAAACTTTTTATCGTTGTTATATATATGTTACACACTCAGACTAAAAAAATATATAGACGGAGTCCCTCAAAATGTCAAAGTCAAAAATAGTAGCGTGTATTGCTATTTATGCTACTATTGTCGATTCAGACTAAAGATTTTTAAGAATAAAATATGAATAAAAAACTATATTCTTATGTATTTTTTTTTCATTACTTTTCTTTCCCTTGAAAGAAAAATAACATAACATTAGCTTATTTTTTTATTATGAAAATCCATTTCATTTATTTATCATTCAATATATAAATTATTATTTATATTATACTTTTTTAAAACATTATTAATTTGGCTTCATGTTTAGTTCTATGACACTGTATATTATTCCTTAATCTGAGGTTATACATATCATTTTGAACAGTGTTGTAAGTCACTATTACATGTCGCCATTTTATAAAATTCCATTTTCCGCTAGCTCTCCTTAGGGTGTGATTCAGTTCAACATATTATTTACAACAAATAGTTAAAGTCTTTGGAGTGTATATGGCTAAAATAAGTGACGAGGGAAAAATATAGATAGATTACTTTATCAAAAAAACTTTTTAACAAAAAATAAAAACAGACTCAATAAAACATTAAATAGTAAAAAATAACTGATTGGTCGTTTTCATTTACTATACATACCTAATCAAATATTTTGAAGTCGGTGTGATTTGCTTTGTATCGGCTGGTTTGAAGTATACACTTTCAAACAAAACAAAAATTATCTAAATCGGTTAATAAATGACGGAATTCTGAGATAGCAAACATAAAAAAACATACAGCACGATTGAGAACCTCCTCCTTTTTGAAGAAGTCGGTTGAAAAGGTATGCTTCGGAATATATTTTAATATATAATAGCAAAAGTCAGTTAAATTAAAAAACACCTGTTTGATTGAAGACTAATTTGTCATACATCAAATAATTATAAATCAACCAAATGTAATTTCTACAGATTTTGCCTTTTGCAAGTATGTTTTTAATTCCATTATGAATTGCTTTTAAAATAAAATTATATTTTTAATAATAATTACTGTTAAACTAAAAACCCACACCGACTTCAAAAATACTTTTAAAGAATTTATTCGACCCTAACTGATGAAATTTTTCTTCAAAACTTATAAAAAATCATTTTTATGTATAATCAAAAAAACGAGTTATTAAATGATTTAAAATATTTATAAAGATATTGTATAAAATTTATAAAAATACTGCCAACTTTCCAATTCCAGGCTTTTACTAAGGTTTACTACACAGAAAGACCCAATAACCAAACTTGCCCTGACCTGGGACTCGAACCCAGGACCTGCGGATGTGCAGCCGTACATTTTCATTAGCCGTACATGCTACCCACTACACAATAATTTAATACGTCAAAAATTAATAATAATACAATATTAACCAATCTAATTAATAATAATAATATAATATAATACCGTCAATAATAATATAATTAAGTGATAGTAGTTTCTGACAAATAGCGATCGATTACATAATAAATAGAGGTATTTACATATTCATTCCTTCCGTCTGTCTATCGGGAATAATCTTAACCGTTAGCCGGGAATCTCGTATTGTGCATATAAATTAGCTATAGTGGATGAATTTTGATCAGTCGCACTATAAATGTTTTAGCTTCATTTATAACATTTAATAATTCGGATTTTATTACAAAGTCTTATTATACTAATATTTTTTCAAAAAAATTATAAAAAGAGATAATATCTTTATCTCAATAAAATTATGGAGAACTATCTCTATCTATATAGAATTATAGAGATCTTTATAATTTAATGTTCTAAAACTACAGAGATATTTTTTATTTTGTTTGAACGTGCTAATCTATGAAACTAGTTGTTACTGTTGTTGTTCTATTTTAATGGCTCTGATTCGTGTTTATGAATTTTGAAGCCTAATTATTAAGGAAGATTATACTATTATATATTATTTTTTGCCAAGCAAGTGATTTAAATAATTAACACTTAACGTAATAAGTCAATTTTTAGAACAAATTGAATGAATTGGTTTGAAGGAAAATTCCCTATGCAATGTATAGAATCCTAGCGTTAGGTACATTTTAATGGTTAGTATGAAATACAAATCTTTGAATTTCTCGGCTTTTCTGTACTATAATATGCATGTATTATACATATAAATCTTCCTCTTGAATCACTCTATTTATTGCTGGAAACTGCATTAAAATCTGTGGAATTGCTTAAAAAATCTAAGCGAACATACAGCGAAAGCGATTTCAATTATACTACGTAAAGAATGATTCTGTACCTACAAAATATACTAAGGTAAAATATACTACCGATTCTGTTATAAAAGAATACAAAAATTATTCTCAGAAAACCTAATATCATATCAAAAATATAATTTTACAAATAATGCTATGTAGAATTTATTAAATATAATAAAATCTACTTTATATTTAGTCAAATTGTAATTTATTTGAAGGGTAACTTTTGTTTGCAAATTAGATGTTATATTACAGTTCTAATGTTTGTACTATTTTTATCGACTCCATAGCAACAATCAGGTATCTATACAATATTTAAGACCCGCAGAATAAATTGTTTAAATGCTTTACCACTTTGTATACGAGTATTACTTTACTTTCCATGTTTTAAGTATTATAAAACTAGTTTTTTCTGTGGTTTCACTTGTGCAATAAAAATTTTATGAATAGACTAGCGACTCACCCTCGCTCCGCTCGGGTTTGTCCCTAGTTACGTTTTAACGTTTAGTATAGATTTGTCCGCCAACCCGCACTTGGCCAGCGTGGTGGACTATGGCCTGATTCTCCTTGTGCTGAAGGGAGGCCCGTGCCCAGCAGTGGGACGTTAAAAAGGGCTGAATACACATAGATTTCTCAGAAATGAGATATTTTCCCGCAGTAAAAAGTATCCTTTATGTTGACTCGGATAACCAACTATCATCATATCAAATTTCATCAAAATCTATCCAGTAGTTTTCCCATGATGCGGTAACAGACAGACAGACAAAAATTTTAAAAACTATAGATTCTATCTCTGTATCGATAATAAAGTCTATTTCAATTAGATTTTCCAAAAAATATTTAATGTACAGATTCGACTTAGTTACAATTTTATTATATGTATAGATCTCATACATAGTGTTAAAATATGCTGAGTAATATCACAAAGCCGTATTATTTATTGTTTTAATAATAGTAAATCGATTTATCGGTCATTGTTCCTTTTATTACCAAAATCGAATGAACATAGTCACATATGGTTTAGCTTTCATCATTTAACTGTCAACTCATTGTGACAGAAGCATATTATAGTGTCAAAGCGAATAGCTACCTAAGTGTTTAAGCTAAGCGATACGATATCTTTTTAAAGTCATTAATACAATAAAAATATTTATTTCAAAAATTGCGACTCACTCTCGCTCGCTCGAGTTCGTCCCTAGTAACGTTTTAACGTTTAGTATAGATTTCTCAGATATGAGATATTTTTCCGCAGTAAAAAGTATCCCTTATGTTGACCCGGATAACCAGCTATTATCATATCAAATTTCATCAAATTCTGTCCAGTGATTTGTCGTGATGCGGTCACAGACAGACAGACCAACAAAGATTCTAAAAAAACTATTTCGGATTCGGCCTCTGTATCAATAATGATATTTATTTCAATAAGATTTTCCAAAAACAATTAATGTATAGATTCAGCTATGTAACAATTTTATTATTTGTATAGATTAGGGGATGTTTGGAATCAGCCTGTCACAATTTTTTCTAAGATAATTATTAAGAAAAAAGTTTTCGTTTCTGTCAGATTAGTCGCCATTTACTTCATAAACTTTATGGCTTGATAGATTTCAATTGTACTTTTTTGTTCTATAGTTACCAGTCTACATTATAACGTATCAAGGTTTTATTCAATTACTTTGTACAACCAAAACAAGTTGAGCTCTCTTTCTACGCGTTTTCATATGACACGAGGGTTATATTTAGTGGCTGTAGCATAAATAACTTGTGTAATTTTATTTAGATTGCAAGAAGTTTCTACATTTTTTTGCTTCTATGTGTAAATGCGTTATTAAGTTGTCTAGTTATGAACGTTTTTATTATAATATAAATATATAACTGAAATAAAAGTTATACATGTTTTATACATTTAATTATTAAAGAAATGGAAACAACATAGTAAGAGCATTGTCTTATTACCTATATATATAAAATATCTTGCCTATAAAATACATATTTACATGTTACATACAATATTTAGTCGTGTATTGTAAATAGATTCAGTAATAATTTAGTTCGTAACTATCTATATTTTTTTTTGATATGCGATTTTCACCACTAACTACACTATCATTATCGTGAATTATTGAGTGAATATTTAAACTGTAATTGTAGTTGACTTTTAACACTTATTTTTATTCAGAAAATTAAAATACTATTTAGTAGCATAATTAGAGTTTTGCAATGAAACAAATTTAATATTATATATTACCAAATTCGCCGCCAGTTAAATTTATATATGAAAGATTGATAAATTACGAGCCATTTCTTACTGTACTTTTTAGTTTTTACCTAAAAAGTTTTCTCAATTTCAAAATAACTTAAAATGAAATCATTTCATCAAAAGCAAATCGATTATTACACTATTGGGGATGATTCGCATAGTATACACATAAAAAACTTATATGTACATGAATAAAGTTACTCCTTTTCTTCAAAGTTAGTTAAAAGTAAGAGCTTTTGACTAACTACAAGCATAGATAAAAGTTTAAAGTACGATATTATTAAAAGGTTTCATATTGCGCAGGAGTGGATAAATATTATTTTTTAATTAAATAAAAAAAAAACATATTAAATGATTAATTTATATTATTATAATAATTAATATGTAGAAATATCTGATATTAATAATGTATGAAAAATAATTAAATAAGTATAAATAATATGAATATATTTCAATACTTACAGTGCAAAAGTATCGTAAATTTCACTATCCACCACATTACACAAATAACTATAAAAACTAAACAAAGAAACGTGTGTGGGGTTCGAACCCGTGCGAGTAACTAACCGGCGTTCGTCCGGTGGCAGCGATGCGTAGCGGAAGTTGTTTTTTAATATGGTCAGAATAGGGGGATGTATTTCGATGCAAATATGCATTATTTAATAAAAAAGATATATAAATGCTGTGTTTTTTGCAATATTTTCCTAGTACTCTTTTAGATTTTCGCGAATATTTGACATTTTAATCACGGAATTCGAAATTTTTCGAGTCTTAAAATCAAAATGAATCCACAAAAAAATCCGCAAATATAGTTTTATATAAAATATGTTCGTATTATTATTAATAAAAGATGAAGTAAGATTTGCATGGTAAAAATTATTTAATATAGTTGCCTAAATAATATATTGATTTAACACTATTATTTATTTTATTGAATATTTTATGTTAAATAAGAGTTTATATTACTTAAAATAATCAAAATAATGTATTTTTTTCTATACATAAAATCAACCCAAATAAGACCTAAGTATATAATATATACACTATACATACATTTGTATGTATGAATGTTAAATTTTTGCATTTTGCATTACAAATAATAAATAATAAGTGGAGTTCGTAAACTTGTGGAGAATTTAGTTTATAAAAAACTCGTTGGACCTAAGTCCATATATGTTTTAAGACTTTTTTCCCAACATTCTACTCTATACCTTACTAAGTAACTTATTATAAACAAAACAAAACAGCGGATGTCAGTCAATGTCACTAAGAATCTGTCATTTAATTAATATTTATTGGAAGCGCGTCCGGCGCGATGCCCTGTCTAATAGAGTTATATTCTTATACTAGGCCGTATATAAAACGGCCTAAGCAACATTTTAGATAATTTTAAAGTAGTAAAATCGTAGTATTATAAATGTGAAAGTTTGTGTATATGTGTGTATGTTTGTTTGTTACTCCTTTACGCCGAAACGGCTGGGTAGATATGGATGAAATTGAGTACATAGGTCTGGAGTATCATATGACCTAAATTAACATATATGTAGGTACTAACTGTTGAGTACCTAGGGAGGCATCCGAGTGAAATAAATATCGCTAGTAATAATATAAAGATGGGTTATAATTTGGTTTTCTTAATAGAATGATGGCATATATTTTTGTTTTTTTTAATATATCACTTGAAAAATTTTGATTTCCATACAATTTATGAGTTTTTTAACCTTTTTAGCCTTCCAAAAAGGAGAAAGTTCTATGTTCGTTTGTATGTATGTTTTTTTTAATATATATTCACGGATTTCTCGAAGCCGATTTGACCGATTTTGATACTTTTTCGTTTTTTTTTGTTTAAAAATCCTTTATTATATTCTATGTAATTTAAAAAGTGGTAGATTTGAGCGGTCATAAATCAGTTAGTAGATGCAATTTTGCATATAAACATAATATTTTTTTTATTTATATATCTACTACTTATATATAATATATATATTAATGTAAACAGTTAAAAAAACGATACTCGTGTGCTATTAAAATATAATAAAATTTTAATGTTTATTTATTAGCACAAAAACGTATGATGTTTTTTGCGGGATAGACAAAAATAGCGAGATCGCGGTATACATTATGGTTTCTAACTCCGTATTTCTAACCAAATTAGGATATAAATCTATCTTTTCTAGAATTTATTCTATCTCGTCAATAAAAATGATGGTCATAATTTTAATAGAAATAACATTTCTTTGAGTGATGTTACGTTATGTTTGCGCCGTAAACTAATACCTATTTAATGCGTGAGTACGTTTTTTCGGAAGAGATGTAAAAATTGCGTAAATGATAAACTTAAAACGCAAAATCTTATCTAAATACAAAATTGATACTAATTGTTAGAGCCGTTTCCGAAATACACGAAATAATTTTAAATATGTACAATAAAAATTGCTCATCTATACATATAATAAAATTATAACTGAGTCGAATCTGTGCAATAAATATTTTTTGGAAAATCTTATTGAAATAGACATTATTATCGATACAGATGCCGAATCTATAGTTTTAGAATTTTTATCTGTCTGTCTGTTACCGCATCACGAGAAAACCACTGACCAGATTTTGATGAAATTTGGTATGATGATAGTTGGTTATCCGGGTCAACATATAGAATTGACATATAAACTTTTTACTGCGGGAAAATATCTCATTTCTGAGAAAAAATACAAAAACTGTAATTTAAGAGTATACTAATATATAAAACCTAAGAATTTGGTTTTTGGTCATCTGAACGCGTGCGGAGCCGCGGGCAATGCTAGTTTAATATTATAAGATACGTGATAATTGTACTCAATTGTATTATTCACAAAATTGATTACAAAATGGTTGTATAGTGTACATATATTCAGTACAAATATCCACCTTGCAAAAATTGAACCTTTTTACGTCCCATTGCTGGGCACGGGCCTCCCTGCAATACGAGGGGGATCAAGCCATAGTCCACCACGCTGGCCAAGTGCGGGTTGATGGACTTCACATGTCTTTTGAAAATTTGCTAGGTTTTTTCAGACATGCAGGTTTCCTCACGATGATATCCTTCACCGTTAAGACAAGTGGCAATCATGTTGGAAATGATTCGCACATGAAAATATCAGAGATGTGAGACCCGGTATTTGAACCCGCTTCACTCGGTTTCTCAAGCGAGCGCGTTACCACTGGGCTACCACAGCCCCAGTAGACTAATACATGTTATTATTAAATAGCAATATGAAGAGTTTTTAGCTTTTAGGCAATGGGCTTTCAATTTCTATGGACAAAGGACATATTTTATCGCTTAAAATATGTAACATGAATAGCCGAAATTGGGATACAACAATATTCGAATTAATCGAAAGCTAAAACTTAATAGTCAAACCCTGTTTAGTCAATTTGTAGCGCCACTCGAAAAGCTTCGAATGTAATTAAATTTCTATGACAATGTTTGTGATAAATTCATTGAGTTATGAGATGATGGTTTTAGATATAAGCTAAAATCTAATTTATTGTAGACGATAAAGACACGTTTGGTTTAATTTGTAGTGATCCTACTTGCTGTGCCAGTGGTCGCGGGTTCGAGTCCCGCTGGGGGCATTAATTTGTGTCATGAGCACGAATGCTTGTACTCCAGTCATGGGTGTTTATATTTATACTATGTACGAGTATGTATTTAAAGTTATGTTTGTGTAGTGTATCAACTATCTAGTATCCATAACACAAGCCTTGGTGCTTAGCATACCTCTTATTATTCGCTTAGTCGTTGGTATTGGTCACGTATTTGAGATCCCTGGTTCGATTTCCTGTCAAGGCAAATATTTATAACGACTGTATAAGTATGAGCCGCTGTTGGCTTATGAAGAGTTATTAGAGAGATATTAGACGTCATAATAAACCTCAGTGATATAGTGGCTAGCATGTACGACCATAGATCCAGAATTCTTGGGTTCAAGTCCCGGGTCATTCAGTTATTGAGTATTTCTGTCAAGAAAGTCTTAGTAACATCCCGGAGCTTGGAAGTTTGCGGTGTCTCAACATTGTGCCTCGGAGAGCACGTAAAGCCATCGGTCATGAGACTTAGTGGTCATCCCATAGGAGTATGAGAGAGTATGAGAGTGACAGGAATAGAGAGTGCACTTATGTTGGCCCGCAACTTGTGCACTATAATATCTCAATGAGATTAGCCGCCGTGACCGAATTCGGTCAATAAAACATCATCATCATAATAAACTTTACCAACTTTTTAGGTTTCAAATGTACTCAGTTCCATTTTATTAGTTCCAAGCTTAAGCTTTATAGAATTTAATCTAATATATTCGTAGACTTATATTTTATCTTAAAAATTGTGTAAATCCATACATAACACTTACCTTTAAATTTACCCAAGTCGTGCTATTAACGTTGTCCTAATATTTGAAAATTTGGAAAAAATCTTTCGCGTGACACACGAACTTTGTGGCTTAATAACATAATATTGAAATATATTACATACGTGTTTTTGGTTCACATTTTTTGTAATTGAATAAAGTAGGAAATGAAGCAAAACAGAGGTTAGATAATAAATTAGACAGCGTTGTGACATAGCTTGGTAAAGGTTTTTGCGAGACCTAGTTAAATTACGGTCATCCATTTTAGATGGTACGCTTTTTGCTTTTACATAATATGTCATATTATAAAATATATGCAAAATAAAAAATGGTATTTTAATATCATATATTTTGTGTACGTATTACCCGTCTTCATACAGGCCTTTACTGCAGCTCATGAGTTTTTGAGGAACATTTTTCGATGCTTGATGCATAAGCCTATTGATAAAAAATGACTCAAGTCCGAATCCTAGTTTTAAAGTAAACCGACTTCGAAAATATCTGATTAGGTATCTATTCGAAATGTAACCCCTGTTTAGTTATTTTTTACATTTTAGTGCCTGGAAGTCAGTTTTTTTTTAGTTTTTATTTTTCCAATTTTAGTGTTGACGTCATAAGCAGGAGATTTATAAGAAGAAAATTTTTTTAATAACATATTCGATTAAGCAATTCATTTAAAAAAATAATTAAAATTTATTTAAATATTTATATTGAATATTGAAAAAAGCCGCTTGACCGATTTCCATAAAATTTAAATGGGGCCACCTGGGAAGATTATCCGGAACAAAAAAAAATCCAAATCGGTTCAGCCGTCTTCGAGTAACCGGTGTAGGTACATACATAAAAAAAGTTTCCGGCGAATTGAGAACCTCCTTCTTTTTGGAAGTCGGTTAGTAATTAAATTAAAATCGATTTCCAAGATTTTTTAAAATAGGACTCTAATAAAAGCGTGTTTAAAATCCGTTAATTTAGTTAGCAACATTAACAAAATGCTTTATAAAGATATTTCAATTTAAATATGTTTGTTAGCCTTGAATAAATTTTGAAATTGTTTCTAGAAATAATGTTCAAAATTCTTAGTATAGTTAAAGTTAAGTAATTACTTATTTTGTTATGTGATTCCATGTAATACTTACTAGTTATTGCCGGCGGTTTTGCCTTTGCGTATATAAAATAATCTTGTTCAAATCTTTCCAGCCTTATTTTAGAAATACTCAAAGATAGTGAGAGACGATTAATTAATCATAACAGATCATTCATACGAGTACTTCTGTAAGTATCCAAAAATATACGATCGACAGGTGGACGGGAGAGGGT
This sequence comes from Brenthis daphne, assembly GCA_947093115.1. Taxonomy (NCBI): domain Eukaryota; kingdom Metazoa; phylum Arthropoda; class Insecta; order Lepidoptera; family Nymphalidae; genus Brenthis; species Brenthis daphne. The sequence goes on from OX352474.1 coordinate 25,606,329, forward strand.
CCCGTTTTTACCCTAAGGATGCGGAACCCTAAATATTATACATTAATTAATTAATTAAGCCTTTATTGCTGAAGAACTAAACACAAATATAATCTAATAATATAAATATAAAAAACTAACTTAAATCTAACACGTTTGATTTTCCGGTTAAGTTATCAGCGTGTCCTGTGACACATAAGCCTCTTCCAGCTGCTTCCACTCATTTCTGTCTCTTGCTTTTCTAGGCCAGGTTTCGCCTCCAATTTTTCTTAAGTCATCTATCCATCTCTTTGCCTGTCTTCCTCTTTTCCTTTTTCCATCGCGTGGTTGCCACTCTGTTATAATTTTTGTCCATTTTTATTATACATTAACAAAGAACTAATCAGTATATACAGTATAGATTTTATTTAAAAAGTCCCTAGTAAGCTGCCAACTGATTAAGGGACATCGGTGAGGCGTGACGCAAGCGATACGTAGCCGGATATCCGACAGTTCCGTATGCAAAACATTCCTTTACCACTCTCATTGAATTTAGTTGAAGATATATTAGCTTATTAATTTTGACTAGTTTATTATATTAAAAAATATCTAACTTTTTTTATTGATAACACGAAAACAAAAAAAATGGATGACAAACAGGGGAAAAAAGTAATCAAACAGGGGAGAAAAAATGCTGAAATGTTCTTCTTTGTCTATTTATAGATGTATAAATTATAAACTCAGAATATGTATCTGATAAGGTAATTCTTAAGTTGTTAATATAATATAAGAAAACGTACTTATGCTAGGAATATTTACTATGGGCTATTTTTTAGTGGTTTTCATGTTTCTTTGAAAAATATCTCATCTATTATGCAGATGACCGAGTTAAAATTATGAGATTTAAACCTGCTATGAGCTATGTATATATTTTTACAAACAGATATGAATAAACCGTGTGGCAAAATCCAACAGAAGTATTTTTTTAATTTCCTTTTCTGTATTTCGATATTTTACATATATATCCGAAAATAACATTAAAAATTTATGTAATAGTATAAAAAATTATTTAAAAGACAACAAAATTGTAAGTGCATAATAATTACAAGACTTCCGCGACACCATTCAGACAAAGAGCGACAATAGCATTCCCAAGGAGGGTTGACGTCGGGCAGGCGGCCGGTCGTAAAACTTTTGCCAAATCCTTTCAGCAGTACAGAAGATGTACTGCACCGACCCCAAGTGATTGGGAAATGGGCAGGGAGAAGAAGATATTAGTTCACATTTACTGGTTTCAAGAGTGTATTTGAATTCATAATATAACACAGTTATATTTAAAAGTTATATGTATTTCTATACCTTAGTTTAAACTTTTATCGTGATAAAACACCTGTTATTGGCCAGTTTCAACAACAATATTTACTCTTCAAACACTCTACTGCCCTATAGAAGTGAGACGTATATGGTATATCAAATACAAATTAAGATTGTTTCAAAGGAGATCATAACAAAAAGAGGATTTATAAGTCTCCTGCTAGGCTAACCACTTGTACTTTTATTGTATTAAAAAAAAATTGTGACATAATGTGTATAGTTTTTTATATGTAACATATTATACAAAATAAGCAATCACTTAGAAATCTGAAAAAAACCCTAAATTTATAATATACTAGATGGTCGAGCTTTAGGCTTGCATTACCCTTGTAAGGTCGCTTGCACAGGGGACATCACTGAGCCGTAACGAAAGCGATACGTCACCGGACGTCCGTCACTTCCGTATACCAAGCATTCCTATACTTTGGTTATGGTTGAAAGAAACAAAATTATTTGTTTTATCTGAAGTAAATATTAAATTTAGGTGATTATTAATTTAAAAAAATCTTTAATAAATTCTTTTAGTTAATATATTGTTGTCGGGCAATATTTTTAGAGAAAACACGTATGTATTCATTTGTATGTATACGTAGGATATAATATTTTAAACTATTACATCCATTTAAAAAAATATTTCAGTACTAGAAAGCTATCTTTAATAATTCTTGAGTATTATTGCTTATTTTTTACTGTGCAAAAATTTACCAAGTATATGCTAAGTAATACTTGAGTAGTCATTACATGCAATCAAACTTGTTTCTGTTACAAATCGCATGTTCAAGTCTTGGTTGAAACATACATACTCGTATAATAAAATCGTAACTAAGCCGAATTTTATTTTTTGAATTACCTTTACCTTTACCTTTACCTTTACCTTTACCTTTACCTTTACCTTTACCTTTACCTTTACCTTTACCTTTACCTTTACCTTTACCTTTACCTTTACCTTTACCTTTACCTTTACCTTTACCTTTACCTTTACCTTTACCTTTACCTTTACCTTTACCTTACCTTTACCTTTAACTTTACCTTTACCTTTACCTTTACCTTTACCTTTACCTTTACCTTTACCTTTACCTTTACCTTTACCTTTACCTTTACCTTTACCTTTACCTTTACCTTTACCTTTACCTTTACCTTTACCTTTACCTTTACCTTTACCTTTACCTTTACCTTTACCTTTACCTTTACCTTTTATTTCATTGAAATAATTTTTTTTTAATTGCCTTTTATTTTATTGTATATTTTTTGAAAAATCTTATTGAAATTGACTTTATTATCGATAAAGAGGCCGAATCTATAGTTTATAGAATTTTTGTCTGTCTGTCTGGCTGTTACCGCATCACGGAAAAACCACTAAAGGGATTTTGATGAAATTTGGTACGATGATAGCTGGTTATCCGGGTCAACATATAGGATACTTTTTACCGCGGGGAAATATCTCATTTTTGAGAAAAAATACAAGAACTGCATTGTAAGAGTATATTAATATGTAAAACCTAAGAATTTGGTTTTTGGTCATGTGAACGCGGGTGGAGCCGCGAGTAATGCTAGTATACCTTAATTTTTATACTAATGTAGGAGGTGGAAATATTTGAGCTTTAAGTATGTAAAGCTATGACATAAAACCGTGTCTTTGGAAATCTTAAGCTTGTCCAGCTAGAATAAAATATAACTAATTTGTACAAAAAAATCTCATTGAAAATGATTCTAGAGTAAAGATTAAACATACATAGTTTTTTTTAAATAACCAATATATAGTACTGATTCTAAAAAAAAACGCTTTTGGAGTACTAGCTTTCGTGCGTAACAGTAGCCTAAATGTTTTATCCTGGTCACAATTTATCTGCGTATTAAATTTCATCTTTTGTCCAGCTGTTTTAGCGGGAAGGAGTCACAAACATAATTCATATTTATATATATATATATATATATATATATATATATATATATATATGTATATATATAGTGAATGGAACTCTATGAGATACTATAATTGAATGTATTTACAGATGTAAGTTATCAGGTTTCACAGAAAAGGACATACGATTTGAAGAATCTAACATGTAAAACAAGTATACGACACAAAACTCGATTGTTTGGTTCCATAAACCCGTTCAGTTACGCTTTCTTGCCATACATGGTATGGTAGTAGTCATATATTTACAGAAAACAATGTTGGCCAAGTTTAAATATATAGCAATAATATTATGACGACAGGTTTGACTCAGTTTGTATTATTGCTGTACCAGCGGTCGCGGGTTGGAGTCCCGCTGGGGGCATTCATTTGTGTGATATTTATAATATGTATGTATTTAAAGTTATTTAAGTGTAGTGTATCAACTATCTGGTATCCATAACAAAGGCCTCATAGCTTACTAAATGGTAAGTAACTAAATGGTAGGCTCCAAATTTTACATCCATTCCACTGCCGATCTATAGGCTCCATCACTAGACCAGTTTGATAGAATCAAATAATTATATTTTTAAATCGATTTTGTATAGTGATTTTTTTAAATCGATATGGTAACAATTAGAATTACTTTAGAATCAACTTAGCATTCTTCTATCCTGCAGTTTGTATATTATAGTACAAGTACAACTTATAAAAAAAGTAACAAATTCTCTTTGTAAAACAAAAAAAATTGAATTTTTTACATAAAAACATACAATGAAGTATATTCATTTTCACATTTTACTTATTTAGTACTGAATCAAAAAAGCATAGAAACTAAACAAAAAGCTCTGAAACTCATTACTTAATGTGGCCTCAAGTGTAATGACTATCGCTGTACACACGGCTTATGCTAGACACCGTGACTAAGTTTTATGCCCTGATTCAGATTTTTTGTAGTGCAACACCATTGCTGCTATTCTTTATACTGTTTTAACTCTACTTGCAATTGTTTTGAAAAATAACGTGATATAATTTATATAATATATCTTTTATTTAATATCCCTATATCAAATATAACTATATTTTATTTAATATAATTTCGGTTTACTTAATTATTGTTAAAGATATAGAAATAATATGAAGGATACTAGCGACATACCCTTTTGCTTTGCTTGGGCGCGACTTTAGGTACCTATTAGTTTGTACCTAAAGTCTAGTTTAGTAGTAGTATTCTAGTATAGTTACACACCGTCTAGGTCACTCTTAGTTTAGGTATGTTTATGTATTATGTATTATTTATTTATATATATCAACAGCTTATTGTACAATAAACAGCACTTTATAAACAAGTCACAGTCTATCTGGGTAAATTTAGTACTCAGAATCACCTAAATTCGTCCAAACGTAGCAACGTGAACGGGTAACAAATATACACATATAAATTATTGTCTTCATAATAAGCGTATAATCGTTTCCAGTCTTTTTAACGTCCCACTGTTGAAAACGAGCCTCTCTTCAATATGAGAGGAATCAAGCCGTAGTCCACCACGCTGGTCAAGTACGGGTTGGCTGACTTCACATGTTTTTCGAAAACTTGCTAGGTTCTCATAGATACACAAGTTTCCTCAATGTATCACCTTCACCACTAGGCAAGTGGTAATCATGTTGAAAATGAAAATATTAGATGTGTGAGACCCGGGATTTGAACTTGCTACGCTTGGTTTGCCAAGCAAGCGCGTTACCACTGTGCTAGCACTGCCCTAAGCATATATTTGTATACAAGAAATATGTTCTAATATCCATGTGTTAATTTATTTTGTTATTTATGCTTAGCTTGGTTTTATTATTGTATGCGTTTTATGATTACGCATGCCTTTTCAAGACTGTTATTTACTGGAAGCGTATTGAAAAGAAATTGGGACGCGGCATACATTTTTAACGAACGGAATTCAATTTCGATAAGGCCCGTATCGCACTCACAAACAATGACACCGGCACAGAATTTTTCCAAAGGGAAAAGGAAAAGGGACTGATAACAATCGTGTACTATTTAAAGTAACTATTAATTTTACATTGTTAGCTATTTTTTATATTTTATAGCATTTGCATGAGATATATAATATGCAAGGATTACAAAATAAATACATAATAAAATTTTAAATCAATTAAATGCACAAATGCATGTAAGCAGTTGATAGAATCTAAATTATTTGCACTTAAATTTAACTATTAAATATGAATTAAAGAAAAAGTCATTAATCTGCACTTTCAATTTTCACTTGTACTCATGTTGGAAAGATGAGAATTGTAAAACTTTATTTTTAGCTTTTTTTCATAAATAGATTACCTGGAAGTATATAGTACTAAAATTTACTAATTTATCAAGTAGAATGGGATAGCTTTTCAATGAAATCAGATATGCTGAAAGTGTGATACTTTCAGCATCTACAGTATGTATTTATTGTTGCAATAAAAATAAAAACATACACTGCAAAAGCCCGATTTTTTGTCATTCACACGTACAATGTTTAAGCTTTACATTTTTCATAGTTTCCATTGGAACTTTACCTTCTATTACAGCTTTCAATGAAATTCGCCGGCAGCAGAAACAATCTATACAAGAACACATCATTATTTTTCCAGCGAGCTTCATTTTAAATAGGTAAATGAATTTCAAAGGATACGTAATAATGATTTATCCTTTTGTAATCAAAAATACATCAACGAAGCAAAGCTCTGATGTCACTTTAACTTGTGTTTGATTACTAATTAGAAGACCTTATTACTGTACGTCGGCTTTGAGTTTAATAGTGTTACGAATTTAAAAGGGTAGAGAAGACAAAATACGCTTATATTTGTACCAGTTAATATAGTTCTATTAAGAGCGTTTTAAAAAATTATTGTGAGTGTGTTAGAAGACAGGCAATAGAATACTATTGGGGACTTTTCTGTAGATTTTTTACTTTTAAGACTTATATCTAGTGCGTTCTATGTTTTAATTTAATTTAGTCGGTATTAGCCATGTAAACTAAGGACGATTCGATAGAACCAGCTTTTGTATGTTCCCGTAGGATTGAAATTTTTTCCTGCAGTAAAAGGTATCCTAAATGTCGTCTCAAGTAATATCACGGGTAGTTTTCTCTACAAAAAATTTAGTGAACATTAGTTCAACACTTTTTGCCGGAAATGCACAAATATACCTATATAAGCAAATATTTCAATAACTATTATTTTTGTGTCTATATTCTGTACACAATACGTAACAGTCATTAATTTTAGAAAATATTTAATCTATAGAATTCACATTATTACTGTTTTGTTATTATATGTACTGATTACATACGGTTAGTAAAAAATTGAATCGTTGGCTTCCGTGTATGTTTGTCTGTCACATTTCATTGTAGGGACTTAAGTATATCAATTGAAGATAACTTAATAATATTAGACATTTAACGGCAGCCTTACAATCGTAGCAAACTAGTTTTTATTTTTTTATTTTATTTATTTAGGTACAGAAACAGAAAACAAATTATAAAAAAAAATACGTTTTCCTGTATCAGTCTGATTTTTATTCAGTAAAAATTCATAGAACATATTATGAGCAAACGTATCAAATACTTAGGTATGCGTCTATACTTACTATTTAAGTCAGTATAAATATTTATCTCAAACACTCAATTCATTTTATGTATTGTGTGTTCTCAATTTTTGTGTGTTTTATGTATTGTGGGTTTTTTAGTACAATAAATACAATACCCTCCTTAGCGTCACGCAATCGGGTAAAAAGGAAGAACATTAAGAAATCATGGATCTTTAATTCAAATATCGCTCAACATGTTCCTCCCTGCACTACTTGAATAATCAACAATTACCTACAATCATTTAGATCTACGAAATTAGCGGTTGCAAGGCGAATGCAATCGCGAACCATATCAGGATAGCGATAACGCGGAGAAACACGCGAACTATGTACATGTGAAAACAGTTTTATGTACACAAACACTGTGACAAAAATGGAACACATTATATTTTATAAGTTTTAACGTTTAGTAAAGATTTCTCAGAGATGAGATATTTTCCTCTAGTAAAAAGTATCCTTTATGTAGACCCAGCTATCATCATATTATTAAAATCTGTCCAGCGGTTTTCTCGTGATGCGTTCCCAGACAGACAAATATTCTAAAAACTATAGATACATACAGATACTAGATCTACAACTATAGATATATTTCCGAATAATGTATGGGTGGTTAAGTCGAATTTCCGCCACAAAAACACTGACTGAATGGATACTGAATCTCTTCTTTTGGAAATCGGTTAATAATTGGATAATATTCAGTCGTTTAATATTTTTATTGTACGAAATGAACGAAACATAAGAGTACACTTTACTTTACTTATTCTTTCGAGTACACTTTCAGTATTAGAGATAAATAAATATAAAAATGGTAATTGCCAATTCTTTGTTTTATTATAAATTAACGATAGATGTTTTGCGGAAATTATAATAAGCAGAAAAAAAATTACAATATGTAGTATTACTTATTTAAATTAATTCCTGCTCGTGACTGTAACATATATATCATTATGATTTATCAGACATTTTTTAGATTACCTAAAATGTTTTTGATTGGCCTTACATGACCATGATTGCTATAAAGCATTCGAAACGTCGGGAACCAAAAATTTAAATAAATCCGCGAAAAAATCCGAAACGATAGTTTTACTTAAAATGTCAAATATTCGCGTAAATATATAGTATTATTATAAAATTGCTGTTTTAAATTCTAGATTCTTATAAGAATTTATAAGTAAACGATAGTTTTTGGGTTCAAAGTTGGTGATGGGGCTTATTAAATAAAACTACTTTTTAATCGTATTGCACTCAACTAATTAAAACTTAATCATTGAATACGAATTTACTCTATCGCTTTGCTGAAGCCCAATTAGCTTCATCTTGACAACTTCAAGCTATTCACATGCCAGTTACTAGTGTACCTCTATTGGATTAGAAGGCTTTTCCTTTGCTCAACTTACAATATTTAGGGGTGTCGATATAAGCAAACCAGAAATGAATTTGTTACATCTAATCACGTTAACTTAGCAAACTTCCACTAAGTTAATATTTTATACAAAAAAACATTTACAATAATTTTCAACAATCATAGTCAAATAATTGAGATTAGCCCAACAGAAAAATCACATAATTTCTCGACAAATTGTATAGGATCGTAGATCTTGCTCAGAAAGGTTACACGCTTTACGTAGCACAGCTTCAAAACTCTGTAGCACTGAGAACTTTCAATTCTCTATCTATTATGGTTCATGAGATACAGTCCTCTAACAGATGGATGGACAGCGGAGGCTTAGTAATAGGGATCCATTGGCATCCTTTGGGTGCGGAGCCCTAAAAAAAGATCAACACACTAAGGTCTAAAACCGAGGAAATCACGGTCCAAAAATTTTGCAATCATGGAAAAAACAATTTAATCAACAAATGTAGTCAAAATTAAAGGCTTAAAATAATGGGGGATCTTACTTACCACCAATGCAACATTTAAATACGGAGATAATTCAAACTTAAAACTTATTAGTAAAGCTGAATTTAAAACGCAAAACATAAAGTAACTGACCGTCAGCAGAATTAAACGTCGAGTATCACTTTAAACAGTAATGCCGTATTAAGTCAATTACGGCACGCTTGCTTACTGCCTACATATTGATTTTATCGTCCAGCTAATGGAGTGAAGTGACCCCGTTCTCTTTTATTGGGAGGTTTCTAAATGTTTTTTCAATATTTTTGTAACCCATTGATATATGTTTGGTGGTTTGTTTAGTAGTAAATTGTTGTGGGGTAGCAGGTAATATGCTTACATAGCACGTGTACCTATTTGTTGTGTAAGCTTTAATTTGTTTATAGTTCTCCTTAGTTTTTATTTGAAATAGACTGAAATATTATAGTGACTCCTATCTTCTTTCTTGGTTGATGATTTCTATATGTATGTATGCCTTTTTACTAACTTAAAAACGCAGTGGGAGGCGGCCCATTTCGGTAGGTGGTGTGGCGTGTGGGTTTCTCCTGGTAATTCACCAATAGCACCGAGTGGACCGTTGGAGCAACCCCATGGCTGTTGCAGTCTGCTTCGGCAGCCCTGCTGTCGGGGCGTCGTGGTTGAGCGCGTGAGCGATTCTAAGACGCCACATTAAGACGGGGGAGATTTTTTTGGGTTTTAGTGTGTAGTACTGGCTTTTCTTGCAGGTGAGTCCGACATAATCACTTGTAAGTCTAGAGGTGGTGTATGTAAATACATTTCCCAACATTAAAAAAAAAGGTTAAGATCAGGGTTGAACTTTTTTAAGTCTTTTAAAAGTTATATGTGCTCAACATTCACAAGGTGTGTAAATCTATATAAAAGTTCCCATGGAATAAATAATATGGTACTTTTCCTTATTGCCAGATTGCTTTGACTATTTTCTCTGATTGCCCTTAACAAGTTTTAAGCACCGTCTGTAATAAAATTTCAAGAACCCTAGTATTATAATAGAAATTGTCTAAACGAGAAACATTGTGGGTAGAGTGGATCGTAGAGATTGACGAGTCTTGCAAGTACACTTCAAAGTTGCAAGAAAATTTGTTGAAGTAGTAAATTATAAAAATAATGTGGTTATAACTAGAAAGAACTCAGAACTTTGTTAGCGTGGAATTAAAGGAAAGATATCTGCTTTACCTCTAAAGGTATCTTATTTTATAGATATAAAATATTATACTTTATCTCAATAAAATAAGATATTTCTAGATCTTAAATAATGAGAGAATTATCTACTCGTTAGTTTATCAAAGTCAAAATGTAAGCACATGATGTGTTATCCATGTAAGGTTATTATTATTTCTTAGATTATTATCTTTTAGGGACAGAAGATTAATTAATAATACATCGATACTTAATAGACTGTAACATTTAAAAAAATACAAAAAAATCCGGATAGCTTATTATTAAAAACATCAACACAAAATCTGTGTAAATATTATATAAAAGTTTTTGAGTATGGATGTTTGTTGCTCTTTCACACAAGTACAGCTAAACGGATCTGGATGTTGGGCACAGAGATAGGTTATAGTCTGGAATAACACATAAGCTACATTTTATCCCGGAAAAATGTACGGTTCCCGTAGGATAGGTTTGCTTTTTCTTCCCTTACCTAGAGGCGGACCCGAGAGAAGCGAGTGAGATATATATATATTAATATGCACATATATATGTATATATTTATTCGATAAAATACTGAAAGGTAGATAGATTTACTTATTATTAAAGAAAGAAAGACTTTAAATAGGTACACTTAGCATAATACTTGTGCCTGAATTAAGCGTTATTCAAAATGAAAGGCTCGCCCACGACAGTGGCACTGATTTGCAAATTACAATAGAGTGTAGCGTATCAAAGGCAATCCCTACAAATTGAAAGGAGACGGAGCCCTATGTTTAGTAAGCAGTCGTTCCTACTGAAACTAAAGTGAATTATGAGAAGATATCTGAAATCTAAAGTGTCTTCAATTAAACAATTTATTATTAAATATATATACTTAGTTAACATTATCGAATATTTAGAGAATACGTTGTTAATATTTAGCCACATATATACAAGTTGATTGTTGTATGATGTAAATATTATATTGTTTTAATCTAAATAGAGCATCTAGAGTAGATTTCGTTTTGATAATATTATCTTATTCTACACATTTAATAAAATTCTGATTGATTCGAATCTGTACATTAAACATTTTTTGGAAAATCTTAATGAAATAGTCATTATTATCAATACAGAGGCCGATGCAAAGCAAATATAATATATTTCGATACGTAAAATACATTATATTAATTACCTATTAGATAGATTACTATACATATCTTAAAATATTATTGGCTAGCATCGACTTCGAAAATATCTGATTAGGTATCTTATCTTATTCTAAATGAAAACCTCCGTTTAGTTATTTTTTACATTTTAGTGCCTGGAAGTTGGTATTTATTTATTTTTTAAAAAGTTTTTATTTTTCTATTTTTAGTGTAGACGTAATAAGCAGGGTATGAGTAAGAAGAATGTTTTCTAATAACATATTCGATTATTTTTATTTATTTATAAAAAAATAATTTATTGTTCATGTTTTTCAAAACCGCTCGACCGATTTCAATAAAATTTTCCCACCTGGGAAGAATACCCTTTGAAATAAAAAAAAAACGGTGAACATACATAAAAAAAAGATTCCGACTAACTGAGAACCTCCTCCTTTTTGGAAGTCGGTTAAAAATTGAGTGAAAATGAAAACTTTTATTCTTTAAAGTTTTTTTAGATTTCTGAAGGTTTTTTAATGATATACATAATATTATGTACGATATGACGTACATAATATGATAATATTTTATGTAATAAATAAATTTAAATAATCATACGAGAATCAAATATATATAAAAAAACTTCTTTTTGGAAGTCTGTTTGTAAAATATGATGTTTCAAAAAGTAATGAATTTACATCCTTCGGTAGTTCATAGCATCTTTATAGTAGTTTAAGGATAAATTCAGACTAAGCTTGTGTTGAATAAATAAACATAAAATTGTTTATTATCCAAACAAAAATGAATTTATAAATGAAATTAATACGTACTAAAGATTTACCCTTACTTCGCTCGGGTGCGTCGATAGGTGCCTTTTATATTGATTTGTGTACTTTTCATCCAAATCCATCCAGCTTTTTTTTTATAAACAACTAGACAAACACACAAACACACACATATGATGTATTAAAACATTGCTTAATAATTCCGATACTACGAGTACATATTATTATAGTATATTAGTAATATTGCACATTTATTCTGTTCTTTTTATTAAGAGAAAATTAGACAAGTAGTATCCAAGGAAAACTAAGTGAAGTCTTAAGTATATTAAAATATTATTACTCAAATTGCGAATTTGATTCTAATATAAATGTTTCGGTCTATTTAAGACAAAACCTGGTTTTACTGTGAGTTTAAACAGATACTGCAATAGTGTCATAAAATTATAAATGAAAACTATATATTTAATAAATAATAATGGATAATAATTGCTGTAAAGCATTCGAAACGTCAGGAACCAAAAATCAAAATAAAGCTACGAAATAATAAGAAAAGATAGTTTTATTTAAAATGTAAAATATTCGCGTAAATCTAAGAAAGTATTAAACAATAGAATAACTTAATTTAGGAAATGCGTGTAAACAAAAAAAAATGTTTGTTGTAAAATAAAGGGCTTTTTTTAATTAATGGCAGTGTACAAACGTATGTATATATTAGGGAATCACCCTCGCTCCGCTCGGGTTCATCCCTGGTTACATTTGAATGCTTAGTATAGATTTCTCAGAGATGAGGTATTTTCCTGCAGTAAAAAGTATCCTAAATGTTGACCATTCATCAATATCTGTCCAGAAGTTTTCTCATGATACGTTCCCAGACAGACAGACAAAAAAACTATAAACTATAGATTCGGCCTCTATATATAACAATGACTATTTCAATAAGATTTTCCAAATAATATTTGATGCATAGATTCGACTCAGAATTTTATTATATGTATAGATTATGTACATTGTACACCATTTAAATTTTTTCACCTCCATTATCATTAGTTTCGTCAAACATGGTTTTTTCATCTCTGTTTTTTGTTCTAGATTTTCTTAGAAAAAAACTGTAAAAAAAACTTAAACATCAAGTATGAAATGAGCCTAATCGTATTCGCAGATCTCAGCTGCATTCGTAATGCCATTTACTTAGGTCCTGGGCTCATCTCAAAGGACACTCGACACTAATTGCTATTTGTAAATAGTCTTTTATTTCCACTGATGATATTCTTAGCTTTGCCGGAGAAACTATTTTAACGAATTTCCATCTCCAACGCTGTCTCTTATTTTACGCCGTCGCTTTTATGCTTTAACTGTCAAGAATGTCTGTCTCAAAGTTAAGCATTTAAAATGTTTTTATTATATGTAATTTAATGGCTATTACAATATGGTTGAGTGATTTGGTCAATTTATTATTTTTCTTTTATAATTGACTAGTTACATACCCTCGCTTATCTGAAGTATGTCCTTAGTACCTTTTGCATTTAAAATCTATACATATAATAAAATTGTAACTAAGCCGAATCTGTACATTAAATATTTTTTGAGCAATCTTATTGAAATAGACATTATTATCGATACAGAGGCCGAATCTATAGTTTTTAGAATTTTTGTCTGTCTGTCTGTTACCGCATCACGGAAAAACCACTGAAGCGATTTTGATGAAATTTGGTATGATAATAGCTGGTTATCCGGGTCAACATATAGGATACTTTTTACTGCGGGAAAATATCTCACCTTTGAGAAATTTTTACTAAGCCTTAAAACGTAACTAGGAGCGGACCCGAGCGGAGCGAGGTAGAGCTACCTTTTGGCAAATCATACAATTTAAAGGTAGCCTTTTGTGACTCCAGGTCATAGTTTATCTTTCAGCAAGATTCCATTGCACTGCAGCGATATGGTTGCGTTATAGGTTTTAATTAGAGAGAAGAGTCTTACAGTCCCCTGCCTGTAGATCCTTATCTAGCTAAAGCTAAAAAAGCTTTATGTTCAATTCAATTCTTTTGTTTTGGGTGTCTAGGAAAAAAAACCTTATGTTAGTCAAGAGACCAATGAGATAATTGACAACTGTCTTGAAAATTATCCTTAACCGTAGATAAAGCTTTTTTGATGCAAAGACAATTTACACTCGCAATTTGGTTATATAGTAGCAATATTGCGAGTGTAATTGTAAATTTTATATTCAAAATGAATACGAATTATATTTAAATGGACTATTATAATTTGATTACATTATTATCATATAAACTTTAAAGGAATTTAAATGAAAAATAAATTAAATTACAAATAAACTGTAGTATTATAAACAATAAAAGCTATAATTTAATTAACACTGTGGTTATATAATGTAGGCAAACATACAATAACCACCAATCACAAAACTAGTCTATACATAGGTATAATAAAATTGTAACTAAGCCGAATCTGTACATTAAATATTTTTTGGAAAATCTTATTGAAATAGTCATTATTATCGATACAGAGACCGAATCTATAGTTTTTAGATTTTTTGTCTGCCTGTCTGTTTGTCTGTCTGTTACCGCATCACGGAAAAACCACTGGAGGGATTTTGATGAAATTTGGTATAATGGTAGCTGGTTATCCGGGTCAACATATAGGATAGTTTTTACTGCGGGAAAATATCTCATATCTGATAAATCTATATAAACGTTAAAACGTAAGTAGGGACGAACCCGAGCGGAGTGAGGGTGAGTCGGTAGTGATGTAATATAATAACAATATTGTTATTCTTCCAAGAGTTTTTCAATTAAATAACATAAAGACTACAAGAGAATTAAAATTTATAATCAAGATTATTTAGATTACTATTTAAAGATTAAAACTTGTTATTTTAACTTAATATTAAGTCTAGAAAAATCTAAGGATTCATTTAACTTTTTTACTAAAATCTTTTCATGTTTTCGACTAAGATCTTTCTTAATTAATTTACTAATTACGTTGTAACGTTTAGCTCAGAGATGAGATATTTTCCCACCGTAAAAAGTATCTTATATATTGATCCGAATAATCAGCTATCATCATAACAAATTTCATCAAAATCTGTCAATTTTTTTTTCGTGATGCTGTCACAGACAGACAGACAAATATTTAAAAACTATTGATTCGGCCTCTGTATTGATAATAATATCTATTTCAATAAGATTTTCTAAAAAAATATTTAATGCCGAATCTGTATTCGGCTTAGTTACAATTTTATTACAAGTCTAGATAGGATTGCATCACAACTAAAGGCTGATCATGTAAACACTGTCCTAAGTACGTTTCAGTTCATTTAGGCTGACAGCTATTAGGAGTAATAAATCTCATTATCTCATTAACCTTGCGTCGGGACCAATTTGTTTTGGTATACCAAATAAACGCATCATGGATTTCTGTCTGGATTTCGATCTGTTTCTGTTAGCTTAATCGTGTACCTTTACTTTAGTATAATAAATTAACATAAACTAGTATTTCAAGTGGTTGAAATTCAATCTTAATAATTTCTTGAAAATTTGAGGAAAGCATTTATGAATAGAATTTACTTATCTTTATTTAAAAATTAAATATCTGTTTTCATTTTTTTTTATTGATAACAATAACGAATGACAAAAAGTACTGATCTGTTTCATCTTTGCCTATTTATATATAGAAGAATATGATTTTTTAACTAAAAATATATACCTATTTTAAAAACTTAAAGTATAAATGATTGTGCTTGGTTAAAAATATCTTTCTAACTTAATTGAAAATATACATTAATTATATAACTTAATATGAAAACACCGCCTAATAAGTGACTAAAATCACTATGTACCAAATGAAGAAAACAGCGAGTTTTTATCGACGCTCGTTACGAGCGGAATTTCCTTTTATTTCAGAGTATTCTATTACTTGTAAAGTATCTCCAAATATGTAGTTACTTTTTGCGTAGAAAGAAAGTCCACCTTTCATCGCAGTTAAGTGTAGTTATAAGAGCTGAATGATTATTATATTAGTCTATACTAATATTATAAAGAGGTAAGGTAGGTTTTTAACAGTATACTCATGGAATAGAAATATATAATATACGTCATACATGGAAACACATTTGGAAATATATTAATCTATACTAATTATCTAAAGGGATAAAGTTTGTGAGTTTGTGTGTTTGTGGCGTTGTACGGGGTATCTCTGGATTTACAAAACCGATTTAGATGAAATTTGATAAGAATATAGTTTGAGACCCTGAGAAGAACATAGAATGCTTTTTATTCCGGAAATCATCCCTTAAGTGGGTGAAAATGGGGATGACAGTTTGTACAGGGAATCAAGCTAGGGACGAACCCGAGCCAACCGAGGATGAGTCGCTAGTATTATATACATAGATAATTTAATACCTATTATTATAATTAACGAAAATCCAGTTCACTGATCTAATTGCACCGTTCAGTCACACTAAATTCCGTCGCTTTGTTTCAGTCGATTGATCTTGCTGGGTAAATATTTGATCGGATTTTGGCTTTGTATCTTTGTCCAGAACACTGTAAAGCCTCACAAAGAGCATAGTATGACGTATAATACTCACATGCATTCATAATTTAGAGTTATGCCTCATCGTCTAATCTCAAAGTAAAAACAGCATTAGGTGCGTTTTAGATAACAAGGGAAAGAGAATAGGTTATTGTGATGTGACTAGCCATTCTAGAGATTAAGTGAAACTATTTTTACTGAGTTTGATCGTTATTATTAAAAAAATGATAATGATTTAGTCTATATTAGTCATATAATAAAATAGGCAGTGGTAGCCCAGTAGTAACGCGCTCGCTTGGGAAATCGAGTCAAGGGAGTTCAAATCCCGGTTCTCGCACCTCTGATATTTTTATGTGCGAATCATTTTAACATGATTACTTGCCTTACGGTGAAGGAAAACATCGTGAGGAAACCTGCATGTCTGAGAGAGCCTAACAAGTTTTCGAAAGATAATGTGAAGTCCGCCAACCCGCACTTGCCCAGCGTGGTGGACTGTGGCCTGATCCCTCTCGTATTGAAGGGAGGCCCATGCCCACCAGTGGGACCTTAAAAAGGGACGAGTAGAATAGATAGATAGACATAATAAAATTGTAACTGAGTCGAACATGTACATTATTATTTTGACAGACAAAAACTCTAAAAACTATAGATTCGGCCTATGTATCGATAATAATGATTATTTCAATAAAAAAAATCCAATAATATTTAATGTACAGATTCGACTCAGAATTTTATTATATGTATAGATAAAGTACCTATGTTTTACGTGTTATTTAGTAAATAGGTAATTGAGTTCACAAATTCATCCGCTTCACATTCGGGATCTGCTCGTGATCTAAATGTGGATACATCGACTCAGACAAGTGACACTCGAAGTGACAGTAATAAGCATAGTCATTTTTATAAAAATATATAATATAAATTTTTATATTTTTCTTTCTATTTTGCAGCTGCACCTTTTATTTATATTTGTTTTTGTTTAATTGTAAGTTTACTCTGTTGTGTTTATGTATACTCGTACGTGGTAACTTTTTTGTCTGAGTGTATGAATTCTGATATATTTTCCATTTAATGTTTGTTTATACTGTTTATTATCCAATTTACAAAATAATATACGTAAGCATTCCGTCTGTCCGTGGATGCTTTCATAATGACTATTAAAATCGAAGCTGAAATCTTGAAATTTTAGTTGCCTTCAACCACTGAACGAAAAGGGTATCAAAATTTAGGTTGAACAGGTTCGTGGAGCGCAAAGTAATAACGCGACGTTGGTGTCGAGTGTGAACAATAAATTATTTCCAGCTGGGAAGTTGATTCCACGCGTGTAAACTGTTTTCAGTGTATAATAGCTTTTGTTCGAATTTTATTTATAATATAAATTTTTAACCGCGGTACAGATTTTATTTTAAAATATAGAAATTGGCAATATGGAGATAGTCCATGGAAAATGTTTGATATAATAAAAAACTTGAGTAGAAATTGATTGATTTGTATTTGAAATTACTTGCGAACTCTTAGCAAATAAACACTTCTATGTGTAATAATCTGTATATATAAATATTAAGTATTTTAATAAGTAACACTAGAAATATTTTTTTTTAATTGTTTTATTTATATCTAATATATGACTCAATGTCAAACTTTTGATACAAATAAAAGTGTAATCAAAAATAATATAATGCTTTTTTATATAATATATAATACCTGTACAGTGTGAATAAATAAAACCCATGTGTTCCCATGTATGTATTCAACCCTTTTTAATGTGTCAATGGGAGTGGGCCTCCCTTCAATGCGAGGGAGATTTATAAGTTGGTAAATTAGTAGTTTTCATCAGTTTTTCTTAAAAAATTCCAAAACTATTCGGTTTAGCGCAAAAAGTGTCTTGTACAAAAATAATCTATACATATAATAAAATTCTAACTAAGTCGAATCTGTACATTAAATATTTTTTGGAAAATCTTATTGAAATAGACATTATTTTCGATACAGAAGCCGAATCTATAGTTTTTAGAATTTTTGTCTGTCTGCCTATTTACCGCATCACAAAAAAACTACTGAAGGGATTTTGATGAAATTTGGTATGGTGATAGCTGGTTATTCGGATCAACATATCGGATACTTTTTACCGCGAGAAAATATCTCATTTCTGAGAAAAGGTACAAAAACTGGTTAAAATAAAACCACAGTTATACTATATATATTTTGGGAAGGTAACTTACTAATAAGGCAAAAACTATTAAAAATAGCTTATCTTGAAAAAAAAGCAATAGCGCTATTTTATTTGGTTTTTGGTCATCTGAACGCGGGCGGAGCCGCGGGCAATGCGAGTCTAAAATAAATTGTGAACAAAAATGGTTCCGTGCATCTTGCTAAACTGAACGATTCCAGAGTTACGGAGGATCTAAAAGTAGCAATTTTTCGTATTTATTAGTACATATTTGGGAAAAATGAATTTATAACTACTCGCACTATGTAAACAGTAATAACTAAACAATTTTATTAAAAAGTAATATTGTACAATCGTATTGCACAAAAAAATATTTTATTATTATCGTAAGTTTTTTTAAAAAATCTTACGCATATTTTATACTTTTGTTCCCGACGTTTCGAATGCTTTACAGCAAACATGATCACGAGACTCCTATCTAACAAAAACAGAACAGGCAACCAAAAAATAAATGAAAACTGCGACATAATCTGAAAAGATAGTTTCATTTAAACAATCGCATCGTATTACTCGTAAGTCACGTACGTAGCATATATCATGGGAAGGACATATTATGGCACTTTCTATAATTCAACAGTTTTTCTGGTTTCAGGATATAATATTCGGGAGTAATTATATTACTCGTAGTAGTTTATATTTCTGTAAGTTGTTTATAACTTTTATAATAGACTAGCAACTCACCCTCGCTTCGCTCGAGTTCGCCCCTAGCTTGTTTCCAAATACAAACTTTCACCCCACTTTCCCCCCTTAGGGATTTTTACGGAATGAAAAGTATCCTATGTCCTTCCTAGGGTCTTGAACTATCTTCTTACGAAATTTCATCTAAATCGGTTCAATAGATCCAGAGATTGCTCCCTTCAACGTCACAAACTCACAATTCACAAACTCACAACCTTTACCTCTTTATAATATTAGTATAGATTTAATTTTTATCAAGCTTTTGAAGTGACGACTAAGTAATCAATATTGAGGTTTTGAAACACATATGTATATATGCACCTTTAGGTAATTTTATTTTTAATTTATAATATTATACACAGCTGCCACATTACTTTTTGGCAAATTTTATCCCTAACAGTAGCTCACGTGTTACTCCAGGTTCTAGCCATTTTGTGTACTAAATTTCAGGCAAATCTATTCAGCGGCTTCAGCTTTAAGGAGTAATAAACATACATTCTCTCACACATACGTTTATGGAAAGTAAAAGTTTTTATAACCTAAACAAAATAAAAGATCATCTTATCGTACACTAGCAGTACCCGCGGCTTCGCCCGCGTTCAAACTTCTGTTATAAACATCGGTTTTTCAATAATATATGGAAGTCTACCCGGTTTGTTGACATTAATGATTACTGCTCCACTCCTTTGGGTAGTAGCATGATGATATATTATAGTCTATAGCCTTCTTCAATAAGCGGGCTATCTAATTTAAAAAGAATTTTTCAAATCGGATTAGTAGTTCCTGCGATTAGTGCGTTCAAACAAACAAACAAACAAACAAACAAACAAACAAACAAACAAACAAACAAACAAACAAACAAACAAACAAACAAACAAACAAACAAACAAACAAACAAGCAAACAAACTCCTCTTTATAATATTAAGTGTAGATTGTACAATGTACATATAAATAAGTAAAGACAAAGCAGCACCTTTTTCTCCTCTATTTGGCAAAAGATTTTTTTTGTTAAGTAACTATTACGAAGCTTTAGTTTTGTGAATAAAAAAAATTAAAACAGTTAGTTTGTTTATATAGATAGGTAAATTCTATTTATATATAATTTCCTTCAATATTAAATAATGATTACGGTCTTTCGACCACTGGGCGAACATATTATATTACTTATCTATACATATAATAAAATTGTAACTAAGCCGAATCTGTACATTAAATATTTTTTGGAAAATCTAATTGAAATAGACATTATTATCGATACAGAGTCCGATTTTATAGTTTTTAGAATTTTTGTCCGTCCGTCTGTCCGTCCGTTCGTCCGTCTGTCCATTCGTCCGTCTGTCTGTTTGTTACCGCATCACGAGAAAACCACTGGACAGATTTCGATGAAATTTGGTATTATGATGTAGCTGGATATCCAGGTCAACATATAGGATACTTTTTACCGCGGGAAAATATTTCATATCTGAGAAATATACAAAAACTGCATTGTGAGAGTATACTAATATGTTAAAGCTAAGAATTTGGTTTTTACTCATCTGAACGCGGGCGGAGCCGCGGGCAATGCTAGTGTTATTATAAAATCGTGTAAACGATTTCATTACGGTTTACAGAGTTCATACGCAGTTTAATAAGGGCGGAATATCAAGTAACGCTTAACCTATGATTTTTTACGGTTTCAAATTTAATCAGGGACATGGCGCGTGCCTGTAAGGGTGTTTGCATACTACCTAACATTTTGTTACCTTACTGGTTTAAATAATTTTGTATTACATTAAATTATTCGTTATAAATATGTGAAATTTATATTGAATAAAATATTAATACTTCAAGTAGTCTATCAAATGGTTTTATAAATATTCGTTGAACTAATAATTATTATATTATTGATAATAATAATCGATTAGTTTCTCACATCTATTACTAACATATATTAATCGAGACAAAAATATGAATGGGTTTAACTACAATTACTACTTTATTAGTATTGTACAGTCATCTTATGAATTATGAAGGAATTCACCCATAAAAGAATATTTACTTAAGTCGCAATACAAAAGTTTTTATAGCTGTCAGAGGAGAAATGGCGCCAGTTTTTATTGGAGTTAAAGAAGTTATTTTTATTGAGTTAATACGATAATATTTTAAGAATTTTTATTATTTCTAAATGAAGTATAGAAGAGTAGACTTTCAATATACTTATGTCTATTTTCGTACAGAAAAAAAAATCACTTATTTCTTTAAAACCTACTAATTTATACCTACCTTATGTCATATTACATAAAAATGATCAATGGAGAATATACAGCGAGCCTAAGTGGTAGAAATACAAACAGTCATACAAAAATTGAGACAGCGATAGCTCAGTGGTAACGCGCTCGCTTGGAAAACCAAGTGAAGCTGGTTGAAATCCCGGGTTTCGCAGCTCTGATATTTTCATGTTCAAATCATTTCATATTATATTTTACGGTGACACAAAACATCGTGAGGAAACCTGTATATCTGAGAGAACCTAGCAAGTTTTCAAAAGACATGTCCAGCCCGTCAACACGCACTTGGCCAGCTTGATGGATTATGTGCTAATCTCCCTCGTATTGAAATTAGTTAATTACTTGTCCCTCTTAGCAGTGAGAAGTTAAAAAAGGACTGAATAGAATACAAAAATTCGTAATTTTTTTCCTGCCTATAATCGTATAAAAATAAATACCACCTTCTTCAAGCCACAATCGTAAAACAGCCAAATGCTATGGAAATGCAATTTTTGATTCCTATCATTCCTTAATTTTACATTTGGAATATTGGCTAATATGATGGAACATAATTGGTAACCGATTAATGTCTGATGAGGTCGAGATTGTCAACGGCTAAGCGTATGATCGATATGTTGGACTTCATAGTTTAGTTTGCTCTCTAAAATATATAAATGTTTAAATTATTGAACTATTTAGTAGTCATCTTCTAGGTATATTCTGTAAAGGGTAAATTCCCTTAAGCGGTAAAGAACCATTATATTTTGACAATAAATATGTCAGTTACGTACTTATCTATAAAATATTTTATTGAAATATTTGTTTATAAACTGTATTATTTTAGCCTTTTCTCAAAATTGTTTCTGACTTCCATACGCTGTTCGGTTCAAGAAAAAAATGCTAGATCTGTTCTACAGATAAGTTTAACTTTGCTAGTGGTTTCTGTATTATTTATATTATATACAAAGAAAATGGATGTGTGTGTGTATGTTTGATGAAATTTTCAGGCAATTTAAAATTAGCCCAGCGGGTGATCCTGTGTAGTTTGGTAGAGATCGGAAGTTTGAACGCGGACGAATCCGCGAGTACTGCTAGTACATAACATGTCTCTTTTTTATGTACAATAAAGAGTATAATATAAAACAGTATAATAACAACATGTCCAATGTAAACACTTCCTAACAATATATTGCGATTTTAAACACATGTCGCGGAAATGACGCTCCTGTGACAGATTTCCGATATGTTCTTATAATCGACACCGATTACTTCGAAGCCCTACCCTTACGTTGAGTAAGACATGTGTAGAATAAAACAATTGAATGGAAGTGTCTTGTACTACTATTTATAATAGACATGTTCTAACATATATGTCATTTAAAAAACGTTAATTTTGGTCTATGGAATTAAATTTAACTTTCTAATGAATTTGACAAATTTTTACATAAATTAACGCGGGAAAAAACCAAATTTGTAGAAAAAATTACATCATTTACTACAATATTGTACCACAGAGGTGCATTCGTGAAAAAGTATGTATATTGTATACCTATACACAAAAATGGCATAACATAATATGAACAAGTTGGTAATTAACGCCTCCAGGTAAATTTCTAAAAAAATAAATAAAATTCTAAGAAATCTATTGTTAACTGACACACCGGCGTGTCCGCGGTCGTTGAATGATTAAAAATAATAAAACTTGAAGATAGTATAGAAAATTCAACTTTTCCATACTTATGGTATTATTGAAGGCTTAAATCTATGAATAAAATTTAAATTAAATTTTAAAATAATCGATATACAATATATGTACATACTCGTACATTATACAGTATATACTTAAAACATAAAAATAATACTTTCAAATTATTGTACATCTAATTTAGGAATTATTTTCAATTGATTTTAATTCCTGTAGGTTCTGAGATATCTAAAGCAATTTCGAGGTTTATTGGTCAACGATCTTATTTCCATACTTTATTCTAATTAAATTTTTGTATACTCCTAACTAAATCGATGATACTTCGTCAAAAGTTGCTGTTCTATAAAAATATAATAGTACAGCTGTTCAAATTTAAACTTAAACGCTTACACAATAAGATTAATATCTAATATTATATTTATAATATCCATGACAAGAGCAGATATTGAACATGTACGTCGTTTTAAATGATATGTGGAACTGTTTGTGAAAACACTTTTATATTCAGATATTGTGATTTAACCAAGCAATTCTAATGCTTTATTATCGATTTTATCGAAGACTGTCAGAAAAACCAACCACACCGAGTTTGTGTTTATTCGCGCTTATTTAGACAGGCTCGGAAACGGCTATCGATTTTCATCAATATACGCAAGATGTTATTATACAGTGGAAATTTTAAAAATTGTATTGAAATGGCAAATTTAATCATTTCAATATGATACTTTCTTGTATTTTTTCCATATATTTTTCAACAATTCTAATATCTTATACAAGCCCCAGTATTACCAGAAGCTATCGGTATGACGATATTTTTATGAAATGCTAAGTCTAGGGGCGTTAGTATCTATACTAATATTATAAAGAGGCGGAGTTTGTTTCTTTGTTTGAGCGCGCTAATCTCAGGAACTACTAATCCGATTTGAAAAATTCTTTTTGAATTAGATAGTCCGTTTATTGAGTAATACTTTATTCTATATATCATATGTATAGTCTATCTGTATGTATGTGTATGTATTCATTCCATTTTTTATATCCCACTACTGGGCACGGGCCTCCTTTTAATACGAGGGGAATAGTCTATCTGTTCCATACTAACTGTCAAAACGTACCTAGGGACGAACTCTAGCGAAGCGAGGGTGAGTTGCTAATTAGGTATAAAATATTTAGAAGTTATATATAGTACTATAAAACCAAATGCATACATACATTATTTATTTATCTATTTATTAAAAAGGAATTTAGGATAAATCCAAAATAAACATATGTACATCCATATAAAACATATATAAAGACCCAGAGTTGGTTTGTTCATTGAAAAAGCAATTGATCAAACAATATAGAAGAAAAAGTTTATAGAGAAAGAAAAGTTCAGCTAATAAATAATAGGTATAAAAGGAAAACTAGTCTTAAAATAGAACACTTTATATCAGTAATATACGTCACAGTTGTTGACACGGCAAGGTGAAAGGCCGGCACCTCGCTAAATTGTATGGAGAGTTGATGTGCTTAAATAACAGCTTTGACCAGCGAAATTTAGTTTGAGAACAACGTTAAACTTTCAAGTGTTTAGACTGTATAGGAAACTATCGAAAGTTCACATTTATGTTGGGAATGACGCTATGAAATATAAGATGACATGCTATTTATATATAAGTTTATATACTTATTCTTATGTAGTTTTGTTTAACTTGGTTCATATGTTATAATATATAATAGATTTTTCAAACACTTGTTGGCCTGATTGAGCTGAAGTTCACCATATACGTAACATTAGTAACAATATGATATCAAGTCCAGAAGATGATTCTTGGATAGGATCTCTTATTTTTAAAGCAAGATTACCTATAAATAACTTTGGAGATTCCATAAAGATAAAATAGATAGCTTACTTTAGTCTCTGTTTTCTTTCATTGAGATTTTGCGTCGAGATTTGTCAAGATTTCACGGAGACATACACAAACAGTTGTTATATGTACATATGTACAGAATAATCTGAAAACACCAGTAGGTACATGACAAAACATAATATAATTGTAATCAATATATTATAATTATCTCTATTGTAAGCGCAACTCTAAGACCATTACAGTCGGACTTAAGTAATCAAGCTTCAGCTAAGCCTAATCGAAATGACACGTAACATTAATACCCATCACTCGAGGTGCGATTTAACATGGTGAATGGCACTAATATATATATATATATATATATATATATATATATATTTATTTATTTATTTATTTATTTATATGTGTACTTAGAAATTACAACTATTACTAAAAGAATAAGAAAGTTTGTATGTGATCACACGTGTTTATTAATTTGTTGCCAGGAGTAATCATGCGAATTTTCTATTTATTTATATATATAATATATTTATATAACTCAATTCTTAGTGGATATCTGCGTCACAATAACTATCGATGTGCCAGATTTCAACCAAATCCAAAACCAAATATTTGTTGGTAAATGTTATGTTATGCAATTGTTATTAATATATATATACATATCAGTGAGCGTGCGTCCTAGTGATATTATAAGTGCAAAAGCTTGTGAGGATGTATGGATGTCTGGATGTATAGATATATGGATGTTTGTTACTCTTACATGCAAAAACTACTCAATGGATTTTAATAAAACTTTACAATAATATAGCTCATACATCAGAATAACAGATAAGGTACTTTTAATCCCGGAAAAATGCACGGTTCCCGTGGGATAGATTTGTTTTTATTTTTCTAGAGGCGAACACGAGCGAAGCGAGGTTGAGCTACTAGTTTCATATAATTTAGGTTCGAGAGGAACTTGGACATGAAAATCTGTTGCTGGCTGGACTAGAATTACTTCCAAAACTGTAAAAAAAATGTCAAATTATCACCAGCGAACTTCTTTAAGAGAAATAAGTTAATATATTCTGACTTTATTTTACTACGAGTATAAAAAGCTAAGCTAATTAAAAATTATAAAACAAATAATGCAAAGCATATTCTAATAATTTATTGAATCATTTGAAATAAAAGACTAATTAGTTTTTTTCTGTTGAGTTACTTTATTGTTTTATATTTGAAATCAAGGAAAGAAATGTTAATTTGCTTTATTGTATAATTAAATAAAGATTTATATATGTAATATGTATACTAGCGACTCACTCTGGCTCCGCTCGGTTTCGTCCCTCGTTAAGTTTTAACATTGAGTATAGATTTCTCAGTGATCAGATATTTTCCCACAGTAAAAAGTATCCCATTTGTTAACCAGGATAACCAGCTATCATCATACCAAAATTTATCAAAATCGGTCAGTGATTTTCTCATGGTACGTTTCTAGACAGACAGACAAAAATTCTGAGTCAAATTTTATTATATGTAGAGATAGATATAGATAGATAGAGCTTTGTGATACTAAACTAAGTGAACTTATTATGTTGTTTTAGAATAAACATTATAATATTAATTGAGCAATTTTTGTATATGTATAAATTTATATACCTCATATATATATATATATATATATATATAATATATATATATATATATATATATATATAAATTCATACACCTCACCATTTATATAATTTATTTCGTATATCTCAGAAACGGATCTAACGAT
The DNA here is from genome assembly GCA_947093115.1 of Brenthis daphne. Lineage (NCBI taxonomy): Eukaryota > Metazoa > Arthropoda > Insecta > Lepidoptera > Nymphalidae > Brenthis > Brenthis daphne. The sequence continues at coordinate 25,633,194 of OX352474.1, forward strand.
TTGGATCAAATTTTGTATTTAGATAAGGTGTTATGTTTTAAGTTTATATATATCTATCTTACCTGAAAAAAAAACACAATTTTTCACAAAAAATCTAATTACTAGAGCCTTTTTCTATCTGTTCTCATGTTGACAATATCATATAACACCAAATCGTTAATTTTTCGTGTTACTTGTATTGTCGCCAATTGACAGGTACTGTTCTTCTATACATAATAATTTTAGCACTCTTTTATTAGTACTACTTACATAATTACATATTTAATTAAAGAATTAATTAACCTGTACTTAATGTATTTTATTGAAATAGACTCAAGTACTTTTGTAATAATTTTTGCATTTATTTTAAACCAGTATTTGCTCACAGCTTCACTGGTCCAGTTTTATTTTTGTTAAATACATAAATAAAATTGATCAGATACAGCCTACAATATTTTAAGATATGAATATCTAATAGGTAAATATTATGTATTTTACGTATCGAAATATACTAGATTTGCTTTGCATTGGCTGGTACCGACTTCGAAAATATCTGATCAGGTATCTATTCTAAATGAAAACCTCCGTTTAGTTATTTTTTTACATTTTAGTGCGTGGAAGTCGGTTTTTAATTTTGTTAAAAGTTTTTATTTTAAATACATTCCTATCGGCCAAGCTCGCATAAATAAATACTTTATATATAAAACATTACAAGTTAATCAAATATATTCATTAATGCGCTCATATATAGAAATGCAACCTAACACTTCTATGATATTATGTAAAGCTTAAATGATAGCTAAAACGAGCGTGCAAAGCAATAGGCAAATACTAGTCGTAAATGCTTAGAAAAAGCTCATTCGAAGCTTTTGAAGGATTTTCTACTTTTTAATATATGGTTATAGATTGTGCTGGCGTGGTTAATAGCATAATTATCGTGCTTACAAAAGCGAATAGGTAATTGAATGCAATTTAATGCAACGAGTTAAATTACAGTTTTAATTGAGTGCTTAAAATTGAAAATCTCTTCATTCGTGCGCATATTAAGGACTAAAATGACGGTAGGAGCACGCGACGCTCAAACCAGTTACTGTACCCCAGTCACAAGATGAAGCGATTTAAAAAAAACGAATAAGTACAGCCATTTTAATATCGAAATGTTTAATATGTAAATAAACATATTATATTCTCTTAAAACCTATTTATATATACTAAAATACATACTTTAACAAAAATTGTGAAGATATAATATAATAGCCAATAGACGGTTTTATAGATGAGTGATCAACCTTACCTATATATATATATTTATAAAGCAATGCATTTTTTTTAATTCTCTGTTCAAGTATAAAATTGAATGCAATATCTGTGGGATGGATGTGGCATACCCACGATAATATAATATAAATATAATAAAATCTAGTTAAAGTACAGATAATAATTAAAAAGGTAGTGGTAACCCAGTGGTAACGCGGTTGCTTCAAATACCAAGTGATGACAAGGGTTCAAATCTCGGGTCTCGCATCCCCAGTTTCTTCAAATCACTTTTAACATGATTACTACTTATAATACGGTAAAGAAACCTACGTGTCTGAGAAAAATTAGCTAATTTTGGAAAGTCATGTGAAGTCCGCCAACCCGCACTTGATTCTTATAAAGGGAGGCCCGCGCGCAGCAGTGGGACGTTAAATAGGGCTAGGTGTAAACTTGGATGATGCTAAAATATTATTTATATAATATTCTTTAGAATAAATTGTATAATTAATATATATGTCAGTTTTAAGGTACATATGCTATGAGCCTTTAAACTGCCTCGGTGGTGTAGTGGCTAGCATTTACGGCTGCACACTCGGAGGTCCTGGGTTCGAGTCCCGGGTCGGGCCAAGTTTAGTTATTGAGTTCTGTATAGTAAGTCTCAGTAACAGCCCGGAGTTGAGAAGTAGGCGGTGTTTCATCCCCGTGCCTCGGAGAGCACGTAAAGCCGTAGGTCCTGCACCTTAACTGTCACTGGTCGTGTCGAGCAATTGTCCCACCGGAGTATGAGAGTAACAGGAACAGAGAGTGCACTTGTGTCTGCGCGTACACTTGTGCACTATAATATCTCCTGCGTAGTTGGCTAGTCTCAATGAGATTGGCCGCCGTAGCCGGAATCGGCTAGGAGAACATCATGTTATGGGCCTCTGTTTACATATTTAAGATCCTTTTGTAAATATTGCCTGAAATAAATGATTGAATAAATAAATAAATGTTACATCCGCTTCAGCTTTCAGTTTGAACTAGATGATTTATATGCTAAGTAATATCGCATTAAAATTGTCCCCAACAGAGTCAGGCCACGCCCATAGAAAATGCCTTATATCCTTTATACTCTGAAGTTATTTATTGCCTTTTTAAGCAATTCAGAGTGCTTACGTCGTTTGCTTTGTTTAATCACATCGAAAAGCATCTAAAACGGTAAAGTAAACAGTTTTTAATGTTACCAGAAACATAAAATGCAGTAAAATGAGCAACTAAGGGCTTAATTAACTGATTTTACTTTACATAATCCACCCTAACCAGGCAGTGGTAGCTCAGCGGTAACGCGCTCGTTTGGGAAACCGAGTGAAGCGGGTTCAAATTCCGGGTCTCGCACCTCTGATATTTTCATGTGCAAATCATTTCCAACATGATTACCACTTGTCTTAGCGGTGAAGGAAAACATCGTGCATGTCTGAGAGAACCTAGCAAGTTTTAAAAAGACATGTTAAGTCTGCCAACCCGCACTTGGCCAGCGTGGTGGACTATGACCTGATCCCCCTCGTACTGAAGGGAGGCCCGTGCCCACCAGTGGGACGTTAAAAAGGGCTGAATACAATCCACCCTAAGTATGACTGGAAAGTGGTAAATGGTTTATCAAATAATAGCGACAAAAACTCGCTTTATTCGGTTAACCTAACTTCTTTAGTACATCATTTTACTAACCCCCGACGCAAAAACAACGGAGTGTTAAAAGCTTGACGTGTCTGTGTGTATCTGTCTGTGGCATCGTAGCTCACGAACGGTTGAACCAATTTTGATTTTGTTGTGTTTTCGTTTGAAAGGTGAATTAGTCGGGAGTGTTCTTAGCTATGTTTGATGAAAATCGGTTCACGTTGGTGGGTTGTTATTTAAATTTTTAATTTATCACTTGTGATCCTTTTTATCTATAGTGTATATACTATTGTTAGTTCTATTTCTAATTTTCATTTCTGTTGATTGAATTTAATGAATCTTTTATTCTTTTTTATCAAAAGTCATGTAGTCTATTCAGCGTTATAGAATCGTAATTGTGCGTTACAAAATAGTAAGATACACACAGAAATATTTTGGAAAAGAATATCGTAATGATCGTAATAATAGCCGGAAAATTTACTCGTATTTTGTGTGAATCAAGCGTACAAACCAACAGAAATTATGTCCACGTATGTTTTAACAACGTAGAAAAAAAATCACAATAAAATGTCATAAAATCGTATTATTTAGTTTTGAACTTAATTGCCGTCTTCAATTTTATTTATATGGGACCATCCTTGAAATTATTTAAACTTTAAATTAAAAAATATAAACATTGACTCACAATTGATAATCGAAGTAATCTTTGCGAGTTTCTTGACCATCTCTATATCGCTATGGATAGTGGACTGCAGGTAGATGCAGTGTACACCGATTATACAAAAGCCTTCGATAAAATTTCACATGGTATTCTGGTACACAAACTAGAACAAATCGGTGTACATGGTGATTTACTTCGATGGATATCCTCTTATCTTAGAAATCGCAGTCAGGCGGTTGCAATAAAAGGATACTGTTCATCATTCCTCCCTGTTTCTTCAGGTGTTCCTCAGGGTTCGCATCTTGGTCCGTTGCTGTTTATATTATTTATAAATGATGTCATATCCTGCTTCCATAATTCCAAAGTTCTCCTTTTCGCAGATGATATGAAAATTTTTAGGTCTATTAAAACTTTAGAGGACTGCAATCTACTTCAAGAAGATCTGTGTAGGCTAAGTTCATATTGTCAAGCAAATGATCTTTACCTGAACATCAGGAAATGTAACGTCATCTCATTTACTAGAAAAAAGAATCCCATCCTCTTTAATTATAAGCTTAATGACAATTTACTAGTAAGAGTAAATGAATTGCGTGATCTTGGTGTTCAGTTGGATAGTAAGCTGGTACTGGGGTCACATATTAGTATTATAACTCAAAGAGCTTACAAAATGCTAGGTTTTGTTATGCGTATCTCGAAAGATTTTAAACAGTTCACAACTTTAATTTTACTATTTAACTCTCTGGTGCGGTCTATTCTTGAGTATTGTTCTTCATGTTGGAATCCTCAATACAAAGTTTATATTAAAATGATTGAAGCAATTAATAAAAAATTTCTGCGTCACTTAAAACATTATAATTCATCCGTAGATTCCATTATTAAAAACTTAAACAGTAATACCCTCGAAAAACGCCGTGATATAAGAGATCAAATGTTGTTGTATAAATTACTACATAATATAATCGACTCTCCCCTACTTTTAAGCAAAGTGAATCTTGCGTGTCACAGATTAGGTGCACGAAATAAACCGCTTTTCGCAATACGTAAGGCTAAAACGAAGTATGCTTCAAATAATTTTGTATCTCGTGCATGTAACAAGTTTAATTTAAAATATAGTAAATTAGATATCTTTCATCTTAAATATAATAGTTTTAAAAAAATATTGTAAATCTTAATTTATAATAGGTAGTTTTGCTGTAGGCTGTATGTATATTGTTACTTCTAACTTTTAACTGCATAATTACTTGATGTTTTATTAAGTGGTAACATTTAGTTTTTTTTTTAATTCAAAATTTTTACATAATATGTATCATCTTATCGTGGTGGTAAGCTTTTGTTTATGTGTTGTGAATCTGTGGAAACTTGGTTGGTTTTTAGCATAACTTTTATATGTTTTAGAATGTAATTTTTTTATTGTACTGTTTGTTTCCCTTGAAAAGCTAATAAATAAATAAATAAATAAATAAATGACAGATTACACGTTATATTGTCCAAAAGTCTACACCTTTAGATACATAAAAATAATATAAAAAAATATTGTAGGCCTTAAAAAGGCCTACAGAAAAGACTGCGTTAGTACCTATCTCCTAAAGTACCTACGGTTACTATATAAAATGTACCCTTTCTAAGAATGAAGCAACAGATTGAACTGCATAAGTTAAATTACTTAAAAACAAAATTCAAATAATATTTTAAAATAATGAAAATTCAATTCCAAGAAACCCACCGTTTGATTGAAATATAAGCCCGTTCACTTCTTGCATTTCAATTTTTCCTTATAACTTTAATTAGAATGATAAAAAAGTCCAATAACTAGCATGGCCATTAAATATTCTCCTTTGCAAAAAAAATTTTTATTGGTTACTTATTCATGATGGATGGATCAAAATTTTATCTCGTTAATTTATTAACGCCTAATTCATTAACGGAATTTTTTGAAGCAGTAATTATACGGACTCGACTTAGGTCATGACTTATTCATATTTAAAGCTGTTCGTTTCCTTAATTAAAATAAACTAAGTAACTTCATGAGGAAGGAGTTTGACGCGGGTTGAATGTTTAGATGTTATATAGAGATGCTTATACGATTTAGATTTTAAATTAGTATATGATAAGGCCGTGATTCAGTGGTGACGGGCTTGCTTGGGAAACCCAGTGAAGCGAGTTCAAATACCGGGTCTCGCACTTATGATATTCTCATTTGCGAATCATTTCCAACATAATTACCACTTGTCTTACGGTGAAGGAAAATATCGTGAGGACATCTGAGTCTGATAGAACCTAGCAAGTTTTCGAAAAACATGTGAAGTGCGCCAACCTGCACTTGCCAGCGTGGTGGACTATGACTTGATTCCCCTGTATTGAAGGGAGACCCATGCCCAGCAGTAGGACTTTCAAAAAAAGGGCTGAAACATACATATAATAACTTGGTCTGTTAATCTCTTTATTACCTTATAATATAAATGTGAAGAACGTGTGTTGGTTAATTAGTCTTTTATTACTAAAGCACGATAATTTAGGCAACTCTTTATATTGACGTTCCAAGTACAAATCTATACATACATATAATAAAATTGTAACTAAGCCGAATCTGTACATTAATTTTTTTTGGAGAATCTTATTGAAATGGACATGATTATCGATACAGAGGCCAAATCTATAGTTTTTAGAATTTTTGTCTGTCTCTCTATCTGTTACCGCATCACAGAAAAACTACTGGAGGGATTTTCATGGAATTTGGTATGGTGATAGCTGGTTATCCGGGCCAACATATAGAATACTTTTTACCACAAGAAAATATCTCATTTCTGAGAAAAATACAAAAACTGCATTGTAAGAGTATACTAATATGTAAAACCTAAAAATTTGCTTTTTGGTCATCTAAACGCGGGCGGAGCCACGGGCAATGCTAGTTTATATCTAAGTATGTAAATACTAAACAACGTATAATCATAGCTGATTTCTAATTCTGTTGTATGGGAAATTTCCTTGCCCCTAGTAATTTATATTCATTTTAGGATAGGCTACATTAAATGTTAGTCATAATTCTATTATTTACGAATTAATTCTTTAACATCTTACTAACTTTTATTTGTATAACAAAACAGAAGAGAGATAGAGACTTTTGCCCAGCAGTGGGACATTAACGGCTGAAAAAATAATTGAGAAATAAGTAATTTAACGACATGTTTGGCTCAGTTTGTAGTGCTACTACTGTGTGTACTACAGTCTGTACTTGCTGTGCTAGCGGTCACAGGTTCGAGTCCCGCTGGGGGCATTCATTTGTTTGATCAGCACGAATGTTTGTGCTCTAGTTAAGGGTGTTTATATTTATAATATGTATGTATTTAAATTATATATGTATAGTGTCGTTATCATGTATCTATAACGCAAGCCTCGTAGCTTACCATGGAACTAGAAATTTCTGTGTGTTAATGTCCCAAGATAATTATTAAGTAATATAATTTATACTATAAAGCTGGAGATATCAGATTTAATTCTTTTATTATCTATATATTTTACTTCAAATAAGATGTAATAAATTATTTACTGTTCCATACTACAAAATATAAAATTAAAATTGTAAGTTCAAGTAAATTATTTGCTAAGTAAGAGTAAAACAGCTATTAAACGGCTCGTTTTAAACGTCTATATAAATCGGAATCTCGCCGCTGGACGCGCGTATAACGCAGTCTAATAGCGACTTTAACTTTCTTTACGAGACTCTCTGAAAATACCTTCTGATACTTTATATATCTTTTAAAGGAAACGATATTGTTTTGATGCAAAATTTATTATATTTTCTTAATTTTAGACATATTTCACTAGTCCTATGATGATAATATAGTTTAAGGAACTAGAAGTTAGACGTGAATAAAAAGTAGACAAATTCGATTAGAAATGAAACTTAAAACCAATAATTTTTTTTCTTTATAGATAGCTAGCAAATCTATACGGCAGCCTAGTTTAAAAGAATTTTAATAAACTTTATTTATATTGTTCTATTAGAAATACGGAAATTTCGATAGTTAATGGAAAAAATGTCAAAATTATTACACGGAATAAATCTGTTGTATGTGAGTTTTTTTACCAAAGTTAAGTAATTAATTACACATTTCGGAAACATGACTGTAAAGAACATTTTGTTATCCGTTTAAAATTTAGTCGTGTTACTACTGCACAATGAAAACAATTTAATAATGAATGAATACAGCGAAATTCAATGTTACAAAGTGAAAATTATATTCTGAAATTAATGGAGAGTGTATACATTTTTATTAAATTGTACCTATCGTTGTATCGCAAAAAGGTTTTTAAAAGTTTATAATATACTCAGACTAAGGAATAATAGGTATATTATGTAGATAGTGTCATAGAACTAAGCATGAATGCTCAGTGATAAGTAAATAAATGTTTATAAATAAAAATAGCTAACGCATTGTCTATAGTAATGTTATAAAGAGGTAAAGTTTGTGAGATTGTGAGTTTGTGAGTTTGTGACGTTGTAGGGGGTAATCTTTGGATCTACTCAACCGATTTTGATGAAATTTGGTAAGAAGATAGTTTGAGACCCTGGGAAGGACATAGGATTTTTTATTCCAGAAATCATCCCTTAACGGGGCGAAAATGGGGATGAAAGTTTGTATTAGGAATCAAGCTAGGGAAGAAACCGAGCGAAGCGAGAGTGAGTCGCTAGTATTATAATGAAAAAAACTGTAAAATTTTTAGTTTTATTTTGAAAACTAGTGTTTAAAAATACACAAGAATCCATATATTGTTTTATTATCATTCATATTTTATACCCAAAAATGGTACATTAACCTAATTGATACACATATAAAATTTCCCTTATTATTTAAAGAAAGTAAACGATCTGTGTGGAAAAATCGATAATAGTTGCATAAGCAACAAATCGTCCTACTATTTTTGACTTTGACATTTATTCTGGCGAACTCCTTATATAATTCTTTAGTCTGAGATAATAATAATAACAGTACATTAGAGATAGAACTTACGTAAAATACATTGTTCTGTCCTTTTAAAAGGTACATGGAAAAGTGGTATCGCACAGTGAAACTGAAGCTGTATTTTTTCAAGCAATTGAATTTAGAATTCAAACTATATTACTTGCAAAACAAACAAGTGAATTGAATGATACGCTTTGAAACAGACCAACAGATAGATAAAATTATTGATAATAAAAAAGTGGTGTGTAAATAATAAATATTATCAATATGTTAAATAATTATAGAATGAATATAATCATTACTTTTGAGTTTTGTATGGTGGTCATTTTCTACCACACTGCCCAAATATGGCTTGGTGAATTTCATTCTTCTACTCAAAACGTTAAACGGATTAGATTATTTTAAAAACTTAGATTTTCTCACGATATTTTGCCTTATATTATCATATTGAAAATGAGATTTGCACATAAAAATCTTAGAAATGAAGGATGAAGTGAAAAGTTCAGGGCGCAAACCCGGGCTCACGTCACTTTGTTTTCCAAGCGATCATATTAAGAAATTTTTAAATAACCACTGCTAGATACAAAACAAATATAATATTTTTCAAACTAGCCTACATATGTACCTACCTTTACACAATACTATCTGTTAAGTTATTCGAAAGTTTGCCTAAAGTGTTCTCGGAAAGCAGAATCTCACAACCGGGCGCACAACGTAGCGTCTAATAGCGCCTTAATGTTTCTTTATGAGAGTCCGGGGATACGGAAATCATATTTCTCGACCCTTAATAGTGCTTGTTTGCAGTATTTTCAGAGAATTAGCTCGCTTTGATGCGAATCTACTTCGAATATACAGTTTGATGTTTAAAATGATAAGATACTATATTGAAATTGAGTTATATGATATTTTAATATATATTTTTTTGTAAAATACTTAAAAGTGTTAAGTTGTTTGTGTAAAGTAAATTGCTTCTTTAAACCGATTCGATAGATTGACAAATATTGTTAACGTGTGTGTACGTAAGTATATTAATACGAGACCTCCGTTTTGCTTAGAGGCGTCTCTAGTATTTTACGTTATTTTTTTTTAGTTATTTTAGTCTTATGTATTTTCTGTTATTATTTACAAGCTGTGATACCAATTGACGAATTGTACTATAAACTAATGAGTTGCTACAATTTAATAGGAAGATCTTTTTAAGAGGAATAATTCTGTAATATATTGTTTTCATATAACTTTATTCGGCATGATTTTTTCTTCAACAATCATCGTCATATTTCAGCCAATTTACACAAAACCTTAATGAATTATACATTTAAACCTTTCTCGTGAATCACTACATCTATTGGTGAAAACTATATGAAAACCCGTTCGGTAGTTTTTGAATTTATCGCGTTCAGACAGACAGACAGTCTATTTGTGTACTAAAGTTTTATCCAAACCCGTACAGACATTTCAGCATGAAAGAATAACAAACTTAAACACCCTTACAAATCATAACTGTATTGTGTGTTTATAGTTTTGTTATGAAATATCAAAAAATTCAAGAGAAAAATACTTTTGTGGTCCCACTAAAGAGAAATCCATTTTAATTACTCAATATAAAGAAGAATTTAGTGAATTTACTGCGGCCTACGATGGCATTTTTATGGCCTCCCATAATTGCTTTCACAGAATGTAGTACAAGTAAAACTTCGAAAATAAAACAGCAATCGTCGCAGTAAAATATATTAATTCCACATACAGTGGCACTTTTTGTTTAACGAATGGCCAAATACCTTTTATACGAATGTTTTGAATGGGCTCTTACAAATAATTTTGATTATGTATTGAATTTCACGGTATAGCGATGTCACGGCAGTGCCTATAGAGGCAATGGTAGCTGGTTCATTTCCGATGCATAAACAAATGTCTACGTTAATCCTATTTCAATAAATAGTTGTTCTTAATTTGTTTGAGTTTTTGTATGTTTTGAAAATTTTATTTTTATAATATTGTTACGATGGAGTCCTGGGATCGAAAATAGAAGGTGTGTTCAAAAAAATGAATGCCCCTAGCGGGACTCGAACCCGCAACCACACAGCAAGTAGGATCACTACAAACTGTGCCAAACGTGTCGTCAAGGCACACTCTCACTATGACTTTGCTTCACTTCTATTCACTTTTTTACTTTTTTGTAATACTTCTTATTCTTCCCTTAACTCTGATATCTTCACAGCCGGCCTTTTTATAAACAAAGAATATTCTAGTATTCGAAATTGCTAAACTTTTCAATTACTTTTTGGAAAAAATATTGTTCTTCACCCACTGTAATTTACGATTAAGTATTCTTGTCGTTAATTGTCATACGTAGACAACAGCTATCTTAGGAGGTGTTCAGCTGTTTCAGACGTGTCATTTTTAATTATTATTTTTGGTATAAAGATGTTAAACATTACACTCCGTGATAAAATGTATAGCCATATAAATCTGACATTTAGATTTAGTATAGACTCTAACAGTAACTATCTCGTCATTTATTTTTGTTAAGGGAGGAACGTCTGTATTAAAAAAACGCCCTCCAAAATGATCGAACCTGTAGTATTTATTAGTATGTCTCCGCTTTAAGTTCTTGCCGATGCACAAAGTATTACGTCATCTTCTTTCTGACTCTGTGTTTCTAGATCGATTTTAATAGAAAACCCCAATAAATATTTGTATTTTTTCAGACAAATATACAAATAATAACTGTTTATCTTTACAGTATACACATACTCTCAAAGCTATAGAAAACTTTGCGATCAAACCCATTTTAATGCTTCAAATACAAAACCAACTAGAAATTCGACCCATTTCAAATTTTAAAGCAAAAGTTGTGAACAGAACGCCGGATGCTACGTTTGTGTTTATAGAAGCTTTACAAGATATTTTTATGTATATGCGATTTGTTTTTGTTTCCTATACTTATTTTTGTGCCAGGGCTTTGTGACATAATTGTAGGTGCACAAAAGAGGTACGAAAATCAGTTTTGTTATATGTAAGAGCTTCAAATTGGTCAAAGCGGTCTTAATTATTAAAGGTAAGATACAGCACGGTAAAAGTGATAATATTTAAAACTTAAAAATAGAAATAATTCGATTAGTATCGTTAGATATTCTTTTAATTATTTTAGCAAGTATTTTACATCACGATATACAAGATGAAACTGGATCAATAATTAATTAGTAGCACGAATAAATAATAACAAATTTTAATTTTATTCTAAAAAAATATCACAAATGTCAGCTCACAATAACTATGTATAATAATAGTATTTTAAAATAGTTTTATAGTAGTTTTTATTTTTTATTTTAAAACTATAATTTTGTTCATTTGAAAAATTAAAACACTTGATTACGATTAATGTCAAGAGTTCAAATATGTCGATAATTTGTCAATTTACTCTATATTGCACTAAATTATGTTACACTTATAAGCAGTTCTTACTTTATACTAGCTTACAGACATTTTTACAGTAGGTGTAGCAAATAAGCTTAAGCAACCTGTGGACCACTGTGAACAAATGTTAGGGATGACAAAAGTTTTGTCCGGGAACTTCTTTATAGAGTTTCGTACCCCAGGATGTTAATGGAGCCTTATTACTATGCCTCCGCGGTCCTTTCATCCGTCCGTCCGTCTATCATCGGGCTATAACTCGTGAACCGTAATAGGTAGAGAGTTGAAATTTTCACAAATCGATCATCGAAGTTAATATGCTACATACATAGAGTAAAAGTCATATTAATGAAAAGTACATGTACGATGGTATAGAACTCTTCGCGTACGAATTCGAGTCGTATTTCACCGATTTTTTGATTTTATTTGGATATTTCTACTACAACAAAATTATTTATTATTTTGGTGTGGGAACAATGAGAAAATATTCGTTTTTAATCAAAATATTTCCTCGACCTTGTCTTAAACGCTTCTACCGCTATTTAGTACTGGATCATGTTTCGACCTTGAAATCGGCATCCTAAGAATCAGCGGCATGGGAATTTGGAATTTGGGTATGCTATACTATTTTTGTCAAAATTCCATAACATGATGTATGTATATAGAAACTAATATGATTTAAGTAAATTTTCGTATTCAGTTTTTAAACAATCAAATCGATATTTGAAAAGAACAATTACAAAAGAAATAATGAACGATTCAGAATCTGCACATATACTAAAACTTAAAAAAAAACATTTCGTGCCAAAATGTGGTGCGAATAAATCCACAACAAATCAGTTAATTCCATGAAACATTCGTTGTAATTTACATACGGCATTTACAGAGGAAGAGTGCGTTTCGAAATCCGAAAAGGTCCCATTAACCAAACAATTGCAAAATAGGATTTTCGCAAGCGCAATTTTATTAATGCTTTTGTGAGGTAATCTTTGTTTAAGCTACAGTGTAATTTGTATAGAATTTATAATTTACTGAACTCTGCGCAGTTATATATAACAAATTATGAAGGCGTTAGCTGTTAATTTTAAGAGCTTTTGATGCGGTTTTGTCACTTTTTGTTTTATGTTATACAAGTTGACGTCAGCGGTTAGTTTCCTCGTAAATGCTTACATTTAGTCTACTACTTTATACAACATGTCTAAGAGCCAAAGCAATGAAGTTAGGTATACTCAGCCGATTGAATTTAAGTTTGCAGTCATGTTTGACGTATTTGAATACTTTGCAAAGCTCTGTGCATGGTTTCCTTTGAAAAGGTTATATCGTCACATATAAATTTTAAGAAAAAAATTACACCTAACTGTGAAAAAATATAAACAAATTATATTTTGGTTGCTGAAAATAAACATCTCATAAAACTAAATACCTACTAAATAAATATAGTGCTTAATATTGTTTTAATTGAAAGAATTTCAAATTACAACACCTCTCTTTTTACATTGTTAGTTAAAACAAATCCTATGAAAATTTCATTATCGTTACACGTCTGGTAGTGTGTCCGTCGCTTGCGTTTAACAAGTCCCAGTCCCTTCTAATTAGAATACTACTTCATTTGCAATAGGTCACTTGATTCGACGTGAATTGTATGGCTCTCTACGTGCAAATTTTAGGAGAAATATCGAGCGGGGTGGTTTTTCAATTATCGTCGATACCAGTCGATAGTTACAACATAATATTTAGTTAAAAATTAACAACTATTGTCTACACTAATATTTATGAAAAGATAAAGTTTGTAAGATTGTGAATTTAGATGTAATATATACGAGTATATATGGAAAACACATCTAACGATGCACCACCCGACCAAGCCTGGGTAAGTCGCTTGTACGTTATAATAAATATTGAAATTATGAAGCTGTTGAAATATTTTCCATAGCATATTATTGATATCCGAATTGAAATGCAATTATGAATCAGGTAAATAAAATTTTATTATTATTTTATATTATTTGTTAGTACCTGGGCGACCGAGCTTCGCTTGGCGTTTTTGCCCAAATATAATTTTCTTTTTTTAAAAACAAAACAAAAACTTGAATAAATACAAAAAAAAAGACAAAATATAAACTTTATATATGTTTATAATATATGTATACAAGAATTGCTCGTTTAAAGATATAAGATATGTAAAGTAGGACGCACTAGAACTGATTACCGTGATACTTCATTTAAATGAATAGATTTTACCATCCCTTGGATGTTCTCATATAAGTTTTACCGTTAAAAGCGGAATAAATACTATTAAATAGACTTTCAAAATTAATTGAATTTCAAAAAAAATTGGATGTCTGAATAAAGGGGCAATGGAGTCTTTATAATTTTTTTTTTGCGTATGGATAAACTGTCGCAGTATATTAAGTTCCCGAAGGAAATTTATCTGCTATAAAAGCTACTTAGGATCGAATAAGAGTGAAGCGTTGGCAATACTAATATAATAATAAATACAGTACAATTTAAATTATTATATAACCAAGTAGATGTCATAATTATTTACCGATTTCAAAAAGAGAAGGTGCTCTATTTGGCTGTTTTAAGTTTAAAGTTTTGAGAATTATAAAGCGATTTTCATGATTTTTTTTAATTATATGTATGTATAATTATTTCTTAAGAAACTATTCGTGTAAGTTTTTTTAAAAAATCACCTTTAAAAGTGAATTAATTATTTATTAATTCAAGATGTACAAACAAAGCAACACAAACTCAAATCGGATAGATATCGATGGCTTACATTAATAGAGTTAGGTCTAAACCCAACCAGTTCGAGAGCGCTTTATCATCATTTATAGCTATTACCTAGACCTAAAGAATGTCTGACGGTCTTCAATATAAGCTCCAATACAGCAAAACCTATCAATTAGGTACAGGAATATTTCAGTTTCCAGTAAATCTAATAAAGCTGTGAATTAGACTTGTGAATGTTTATTGTGTAGTACTAAATTTTGATCTAAACTAAATTAAAAAGCAGCATGCAGGTTTCTGCAAGTGTTTTCCTCCACTATAAGGCAAGTGATCATCATATTAATAATACACGTATGAATGAAGATCCAGGATATGAATAAATAAAATAAATATATATGCTGGGACATTAACACAGCGCCATCTTGTTCCATGATAAGCTACGAGGCTTGTGTTATTAAAATACATACATATTATAAATAAAAACACCCATGACAAAAGACAAGCATTCCTGCTCATAACCCAAATATATGCCCCCAGCGAGACTTGAACCCGCGACCTCTGGCACAGCAAGTAGACTCACTACAACTCAGCTAAACGTTTCGTCATAATAAACTCACATTACTTAGTTTTCCAAGCAAGCGGATTACCACGTGGGGTACCACTTAGTCATATTATTGAGCATACAATTTTAAATTATAGTAAATTAAATCTTAATATTAAACTATACGATATTTGAATTTTGTATTAAAGTATAAAGTCAGCAATTAAAAAAAACAGTTTCTTATTGCTATTTTTAAGCTTATTCATGTTGTTTGTAGATATCGGGTCACCCATTAAGCACGTGTCACTGGACCTTAGCTGATTGTCACAACGGGATCGTGCGAAGAGTAGTCTACTCTAATATTTCTTGACTTTGTTAAATTTGTTATTCTTTATTTTTTGCTTAGTGAATCGATTTCGATAATCCGTTTTTTAATGAATAGATAAAAACCTTAAGGTTGGTATCACGCAAATAAAAAAAAAACACAATAATAAAAATAACCACCCAAACTCGTTATTATGTTCTCAATTCTTTGTGATATCGGTAAAGTAAATCACTCAACTGACGCTGATAACATAAAAGTTGAAATAAAACCTTTAAAAAACATACAATTACAATACATTTTTTATAACATAAAGAGCTCGTTTCGTTATATAATATTTATGTTTCATGAAATGTACATATAATAATAATTTCATGAAAATAAACATATTTTACAACACGACAGTACAAAATATTCCTTTTATTTTAAATTTTATAATTTTATAGTTTATTTTATGTAAATTATTACGAAAGGACGAACTATATCACGAGTATTATTATGAATTTAATATTCATATCGTTAAAATTAAACTTCAAATTACGTCCTACATTGACATGCAAGGGAAATTTCAGTATTACAGCAGCAGATGTTTGACTTCCCACATACTAGTCAATTAAAGTTTGTTAACATTAATATCATCTATATAACCATATGTTCCGTCGGTTTACTAGCTAGCATGTAAAGCTCCGAAGTTCTGGGTTCAAGTCCCGCGTCGAGCGAAGAATAGTTATTTGGTTTTTTCTCAAAGAATTCTGAGTAACAGTTCAGAGTTGGGAAGATGGCAGAGTTTAGCCCCTGTGCCTCGGAGAACACGTAAAAGCGTGAGTCCTGCGCCTGATCTCTCATCGATCGTGGGAAATACAAATACAGAACAGAACGGAAAACAGAAATAGAGTTCATAGAGCTCTATAATATGTCCTATCACACGTAGCTAGTCTCAGTAAGACTGGCTTCCGTGGCCGAAATCGGCCAGAGGATATCATTATCATTACATTTATAAAAACGCTGTGTTCACTTCAAGTAAACGTTAATTTCTTGATTAGAGCTCAATTCTCTTTATAAAATGAATACATCATAGTATAGTAAAGAAACCTAAGAGGCAACTTTTTAAACTTTGCTATTTCATAAAAAACAGTTTAAATAAAAATAAAAATTTCAATTATATTAATGTATCTACAATATTTGATTCCAACAAAAATTTGGCATGAATGTCTTAACAGGTGTTAACATCCATAACAGCTCCGTATGCATTAGTTCTCCGTTTCTGGTAATATTAGTAGTTTACATTATTTTTAATTATTTTTGTTCATAATCATTATATTATGTAGAAAATGAAATATTTAATAAATAAAGAAAAATAAAACTGGGCAAATGCAAGTTTGATTCGCACACCGAGAGTTACGTAGCTTTAAATTCATATTACATTATGACCCAAAAATATCCCATATCTAAAAAAATCGGCATGTCTAAAAATGTCGACAGCCATTCAGCTATAGCAAAAAATGGTTTAGAAACCTTCATCTCAATTTTTAAGACCTTTCCTGATATACGCACAGACGGACAAACGGACGGACGGACGACAAAGGGCTGTTTATGCCTTAGACTACGAAACCGTAAAAATCACGTCTAGGAGTAGACTTAATATATATTATTTTGTACAATAGATATAGCATAGTAAACGTATAAACAAACACCTATAAATATTTATTATTCCACCATACAAAAAGATCCAATTGAAATGAAAACAAATTTTTTATCTAGCATGTCTTTAGAAGTATTAACTTCGGTAACAGCTCAATCTGTATCGGTATTCTGGGACTAAAGGCGATTCCCATTCACTATTCATATTAATATCAGATGCAAGTGTATCTTTGAATGCTATCCGATTGAGTTCATTTGAAATCAGATCTTAATATCAGATCGTTTGTACATATTGAAATACTGTTTTCATTGAAATTTTGTATAGAGCTCGTTTTTCTTTGTTAGATGTAAATGTAAGGAGGCTTAATTTCTTAATATTCTCTTAGATTTTTTTCTTTAAATAATATTTATATATAAATAATAAAGTTTAAAAAAAATTGTGATTTTTGTAATAATTTGTAAAAATTTTATTTTCCTATTTTTTTCCAAACGTGCCAAAAGAAGTAAGTATATTTTCAAAAATCAAGTAAAACAATCATTACTTTTAAAAACAATGTAATAAATATTAATTAGAATTAATAACTTTAAGAGTGAGCAGAAGAGAATAGAGCTGTCGTTTTATCGCCGGACTTGTGCTGGGCGCAGTGTACGCTTGACCGCTCGCATTTGTAACAAACCAATGAATAACATCTCTGATATTCTAAGAGACATGGCAAATATAAAGCCAGTTTTAATAAAGTGATCCGATATTGTAGAGTGAGAAGAGTAATGCTGGTAGTAGCGCCTGCTGGCACTTGATTTTTTTTCAAAATACCGTTGCACGATGAAACTGGTATATACATATACTAGCGGACCCGACAGACGTTGTCCTGTCTACAATGATAACAAAACTTTTTTTTAATTTGATCGCAGCGCTAACTGTCGGGACAGACTAAAATTAAAATTCGAATATTATTTAAAATTTGACACTGCGATGGTAGCGCCGTCTGTCGGATCCAATGTAAAACATTCCAAAATCAACAACTACTAATAAATTAAAAATTAATTAAAAAAACATTGTCCAGCGGACAAAATTGTGAATCTAAACCATTCCCAGATCCCCTTGAACACACACAAAAAATTTTATCAAAATCGGTCCAGTCGTTTGAGAGAAGTTCAGTGACATACACACTCACAGAAGAATTATATATATAAAGATGTATATGAGTAGATGACTATTTAAACAAACATTGTTTATTATAATATTTTAGTTAGAACTAAATATTATAATATATTATATATTATAATATTTTAGTTAGAACTAATGATCGCCGTACTATACAATCATTAAGAATGAATTTAATGAAATACACGTTTTTTGTACATAATATATTTTTTTCTTTCTTTTATAAACAGTATATGACTTTCAGTTACATAAAAGCAATAATTGTAAGTGATCATTTAATATCCGAACTAAGAATCCAAATTCGTATCATGCGTAATTTCATAATCATAGGCACGAGCTAAAGATAAGCAGGTGCGTTGTAGAATATACGTCTTACGAGAAACCTTATACAATATATAAGAAAAATTAAAATAATTTCATTTATAAAATGCTAAAACAATGGAACTAAAACATCACCTACAAACTTAATAAGAAAAAATTTAAATTCAAAGGAATAAATTTGAAATTCCTCAGAGATATCGTGAAGTCAGACGGGAAAACCAAAGTTACTCCGTATTACGCGTGTTATGTAAATCAGGTAAGTTGGGGGTTCCGTGAGCCAAACTTGTTGAAAGCATCGAGCTAAGTTCTTTAAAAATTCAGTACGCTGCGAAGTGATAGCCTATCATTGGAGAAATGAAGTTTTGGATGTGACATAAGAAAAATGGATATTACTCATTAAAATTGTTAAAAAAGTGATTAATTTAAATCTAAAAATTTTAATCACATTATATTATAGTAAACAAAGTATCTTCATTAATATCAAGCAATACCTATATTTGTTTGTGCCAATGGCAATTGGCAGTCATCGAAAAATAACATAACTTCTTAATGTGCAAGATTTGTACATTTTGAAATATGTGTCAATAGCGAAATAGGGTAGGTCTATACCAGATCTCGTTATCAGCATTGTGTTATATGTTCATTTTCTTCAAATTCAAATGATAATAATGTTGGTTAAGCGCTTGTTTTACCCAAACTGGTAAGTGATTTTCGACAGATAATAAGAATATTTATAAAATACTAATATATCAACTAAAAAATTTGAATGTAGATACTGCTAATATATAGATTTATCTAAACTCAATATACCTCATCCAATATTCTTTATCTATGTTTCTCACATAACATTACAATTTATCGCGAGAAAACTTTTCACTCACCAAGCGATTGACGCGTATCAGATAAATGAAACACTTCACGTTCCTTGAGTTATCGTGCAAGTTTTGAGGAGGCAAAAATAGAATACTATGCTTGGCTTTTAATTCATTTCAGATTTAAGTGATTATTCACATCGTTGGTTACTATTAACTTTATATTTTCACAATTTTAAATATTCTCCTCTCAAAGTACCTAATATATTATAAAACTTAAACTTTGCTAGATTTAACCAAAATATTTACTTTACGAAATTATTTTGTTATGAGCTTTATGAAAGCTTAAGAAAAAAATAGGTACCAAAAACCTACATTATATATATATATATATGTATAAGAGGATAAATGGCTGACTAACATATCAGCGTACAGCATTAACGACAGAATGGAGAACGTGAAGTTTTCATAATATTTTCCTTTTACAATTTAAGCCAGCACTAAAAAATGTTTTTTGTCAATTCAACTTCTAAAGGGTGTGAACTGGAAGATGGGTGGTATGGAACCCTTCTAAACACATAAATAAATAATCACAGGTGGAACTGCGGGAAAATGTTAGTAAATAAATAAATAAAAATACCCTTTGTAGGCTAAAAAATATAGGTTTGATTCTAGCAATGAATATCTTAAAACAAAGCTTAAATATACTACAAGGCACAATTAACCGCCCACCAGGCTAAACTATATATAATTAAATAAATAAATAGTAAATATATATATATATATATATATTTGGTTTGATATTAACCAATTATTATATTATATACATGAATAAAAATCATATATCGAAATCAAATTTATTTATAAAGGAGGTAATTTAGTGGAATAAACTTCATGAGTTCGTACTGAATTAACATGACCCAGAAACAAACTTTACCTATAATAATTACAAAAACCTACCAAGTTTTTGGTTGGAAAGCCGTTCTCGTAAAAGAAGGCAATTTCAGTGTAAAACAGTGGCAAGGGCAGGTACGAGCTTTCTACGAGTTGTTTTCAATCGCTTTTTTCCCTTTTTAACAAAATGGAACAGTCCTTAAAACTTTTTGACGAGAGTCCCTCTAATTGTTACGGATATCTCGTTAGTGTTTTACTGCGCCAAATGTTGGCACTAAGTGTTGTTTAAAGGTATTTGTTTTTAGAAATCTATACTTAGGTATATGAAATATACTGAGGATGTAATGGAACTTAAAGCAATAATTTTGGAATTTTTGTAATTATAGGTATGCATTAATAAAATGAATTAAATGTATAACAGAGTTATATTTAAATGGGTCAAATATATCCAAAGATTTAGAAAGAGTTCTGGCTTTCAGATACAAAACAAGGAGCATGTAGGGGAAAATAGACTTGTAGACGAGAGCATTAAGAGCGGATGGTGTTTAAACAGCAGATTAGCACGCACAACGGACCAGAAGGGAGTCTAAGTGCGGAAAACGAGTCCACTTTACATTACATTACAAACAACAGATTATGTGAATTACTATCATTGACTTCTCTATCATCACTTGACAAAAGATGAATAGAGAGACTGAATAAAAACCTTATTTTATTTAAATATTACGAACTTATTACAAACCATTGTTTGATCATTTCGACATCTGCAAACCGGAAAATGACACCTCATTAATATTTTGTTTGTTGTCTTCAAACCGGAACAGGAAAAATGTGAAGATATTATAGTACATAAATATGCATACATAATGTGCTTAAAAATATTATGGGTTCATTAAATCAGGCGTCTTGGGTGGGTACTACCATCGTCCTGGGATCCTGTAATTAGTATAATAAAATCTATACATATCTATACTTCTTCTTCTTCTTCTGCCTGGCATTATTAATCCCGGCTATTGCCAGGGTCTGCCTTCCTGCTTAGCCTCCTCCACTTTGCACGGTCTTTAGCATCATCCTGGGTAAGTCCATTGGCTCTCATGTCCTGCTTCACGACATCCAGCCATCGCTTTCTTGGGCGCCCGGGAGGTCTTGTTCCAGGGACAGATATATCAAGGCACTTTCTTCCGACATAGTCCTCAGACCGACGCGCAACATGGCCATACCACCCCAGACGCCGCTCTTGGAGCTTATCCGCTACGTCGCGGACCCCGAGACTGCCCCGGATGAATGTGTTGCGTATGCGGTCAGCCCGCGTTATGCCACACATCGACCTCAGCATCTTCATCTCCGTGACGTGAAGCTCCTGAGTGTGCCGAGATAGCGCTGGCCAGCACTCGCTTCCATATAAAAGGACCGGTCGGATAATGCTCTTGTATATCTGTCCCTTGAGCTTGGGCGGTATTCTGCGGTCACAGACCACACCAGTGACCTCCCGCCATTTGGCCCAAGCAGCGCTTATACGGGCTTGAACGTCGTGGTCGATGCTTCCAGACTCGTGCAGGACGGATCCAAGGTACTTGAATTTCTCCGACTTAACGGCTGGTTCAAGCCCTATTTGGATGGTGCTAGAGTCTGAACTCCCGCAGGCCATGTACTCGGTCTTCGCCACATTTAATTTAAGACCACCGTTTTCAAGCGTACCCTTCCATAGGTTCACCCTACGCTCCAGCTCCAGGCGGCTCTCATCAACGAGTGCAATGTCATCGGCATACATCATTAGGTATGGAGGCTGGTCCTGGATGCATGCCGAGACAACATCTATTACTACGTTGAATAAGAACGGGCTAAGAGCCGAACCCTGGTGGACCCCTACAGTGATCGGGAAGGGCTCGGTATCGCCAACAGCGGTTCTAACCACAAAAGCGGAGTTGCAGTACATGTCCCTGATAATGTCAATATAGGCTTCAGGCACACCCTTGAATCGCAACGCCCACCAGATGCATTGACGAGGCACACAGTCGAAGGCCTTCTGCAGGTCCAAAAATGCCAAATGCAGAGCTCTCCTTTTCTCCCTGTAAGCCTCGATCAAAGTTCTGAGGGCAAAAATGGCGTCCATGGTGCCCGATCCCGGCTGGAACCCATATTGACACTCAGAGACAGCACACTCTTGCCGGAGCCTGAGGTCAATCACGCGTTCGAAAAGCTTCATGGTGTGACACATGATTTTGATCCCTCTATAACTACCGCAATCCTGAACACTGCCCCTGCCTTTGTATATAGGGGTTATAAAGCTAAAACGCCACTGATTGGGCATCTTTCCAGTGTTCAAGATGCAGTTAAAGAGATCTGTAAGCATGTGCACACCAAGAGAGCCTAACGATTTCCACGCCTCGATCGGTATGTCGTCAGGTCCCACCGCTTTTCGGTTCTTGATGCGGCGAAGACAATCCCGAGTTTCATCAGGTGTTATTGGGGCAACAAGTCCTAGGTTAGGGGGTGGTTCGGGGGGAAGACTATATGAGTGCTGGTTGTTCAGGAGCTCTTGGAAGTAGTCTTTCCATCTCTCCTTCACAGAGGCTTGGTTACAAAGCAGCGTGCCCTGGGAGTCCCTGACGCAAAGACATTTTGTGATATCTTGCGTCGCTTTATCCCGGGCACGTGCCAGTTTGTATATGAGCTTTTGCCCCTCCGCAGTTTCTAGCTTATCATATAATGGAGATAAGCTATCGCTGCGGGCTCTGACTACAGCTCTCTTGCTGGCACGTTTGGCTGCATTGTACTCTTCTCTATCTTCAGGAGAGTTGGTTTGCTGCCACTCTTTAAACGCAGCCTTCTTTTCTCGAATCTTTTCTTATCTCGAATACATATCTATACATATAATAAAATTCTAACTAAGTCAAATCTGTACATTAAATATTTTTTGGGAAATCTAATTGAAATAGACATTATTATCTATACAGAGTCCGAATCTAAGAAAATCTAAGAAAGTATTATGTGAACCTAAGAATTTGGTTTTTGGTCATCTGAACGCGGGCGGAGCCGCGGGCAATGCAAGTCAAATAATAAAATTAAACATAATAAACAGTTAGGTGTATTAAATTCTTACTGTGCGGATCAAAATAACAATATTTCAAATTAGCATTCAAATTAATATTTTTCATTTGTATGTACGAGTAGTAAAAGTGTTGCTTAATGTTTAGTTTTTTTTTAATAATAGCAAACTAAATTAAAATTATTATTCTTAACTAATTAAAGCATGCAATGGACAAGTAAAATGAGATTTATTGAAAAATATTTTTACAGTAAAACTGTAATAATACTGAATTTTAAATATTTATATTGCAATTAGATTTACGCGCCAAATTCATATTGAATTTCTTTATTATAGTTAGAATAAAATATAACAGAAACAAATTAAACATGACAGTTGTATGTATAAAATAGATCAGTTTTATGTGTTGATAGATAACTTTAGTACTATGAACAGTGAAATACTCTCACTAGATGTTTTGTAACCGACTTCTAAAAAGGAGGAGATTCTATGTTCGTCTGTATGTAATTTTTTATGTATGCTTACAGATTTCTCAGCGACAATTTTGCTTCTTTAAATTGTATGCTGTCAATATAGGTCCCGAGCTGGTCCGATAGTATTTTCTTAGAAGTAGAGTGTACCGGTTTCGATGAAATAAAAAAGAATACTGTGAAATTTAAAGTACGTTAACAGATCTAGTTTTTTTTTATCTACTTCTAATACTTTGCATTTATAATATTCAATAAGTTTATCGTGGTGTCAATAATATATAATTATTTTTAAATATCGTTACTAGTAAAGTATAATTTATTGGTTCTAAGTATAATTATATTAATTGGTTCTTTGAAAATATAAAGTACCTAGGCACCTACTCTAAATAATATAATTAGACTCGTCTTGTTATCGTTAATTGAAAAAGATAAAAATAATTACTAAAAATAAATGTCCTTAGAAAATAGACATAATATTCTGTCGTTGACTTTTTTACAACGTTCCAGAAACGTCAGAGTTCAACCATATATTAACTATTGATCCAGCGCATGTGGAAGCGCCCAATATGCCTCTTTAGAGTTTTTCTGACTTATAGCTTAGCTAATGAATATCAACTTAACTTTTTTAATTTGCACAACATATTATACATAATATAATCGATGTCTATGTAAAATAACATACCTGTCAAATGGTAAAGAATTTTTCGAATACGTACCCACTGTACGTTTCGGAGATTTCTCTCCCCCACAAACTCACAAAATTTGCAATCTTTCTATTCAAAACATAAGTAAAGATTGTAAAGATAATAAAATACATCACACAACCTCAAACATATTAATTCAATGTATGTACTATAAATCAAAAATATTTCGAATTCCTCACGACAATCTCAAACTTGACAGTCCTCAGTCAATTTGTCAGATCGCTCTTGCGTGCTATTTCCGCGTCAGTAGCAGTGGAGCAACTCTTGTCAGTAATACACATGCAAATCGACTGTACCCAAAGGAATATTTATTGCGAGCCGTTTGGAGAATTTCAACTTGGGTCACTGAAGTGCAAGACTGTTATATTTTAATTTACATTCAATTTTAGACTTATTATTGACTATAATTGTGTAAAATGATTTGTTTATGAGGTCAGGTCTAAATATTTTATAGTATTAATATTTGTATTGATCAAATTAATATTGAACGTAAAATAAGATTTTAAGAAAAAAACAGAATGAATAGAAAGCTGAGGTTCTTCAATACATTGGTTTTGACAATTTTTAATCTTGGCTATATTCTATAGGTATTTTTTTATATTTTATACCAGTAACTCTAATCGGTTCTGATGTTTTTTTTTCATATAGACTTTGCTAACGTTTTTCGAATATTTAGTAGATTATTTTTAATTTTTTTTTTCAGAGGTTAGGTATTTGGAAAATTTGTCAACACTTCCAGCATTTTATTCAGAGCGTTGATTTAATTATTAATTATCCAGTCAAAATAAGTTAAAAAAAGTAAATATTACAGACATTGTATTTATTTATATGCCATTGTATTTATTTCACTTAATTATAGTGTATATAAAATGTATCTAAAATTTTGTATTAATAAAATATTGATCCACATAATTTTTTTTAAAGAGAATCATTCTAAATGAAATGACGACGATGATAAAATTATTAATAATTATGTACTCGTATATATTTTTATTTCGAGTTAATAACAGGTGGACGCAGAAATCACTTGTAAGCTTTGTAATCTATGTAACATATAATAAAACTGTAACTGAGTCGAATCTGTTCATTAAATATTTTTTGGAAAATCTTATTGAAATTGTCATTATTAAATTGAAATAATCATTATTATATACAGAGGCCGAATTCATAGTTTTTAGAATTTTTGTCTGTTTGGAAACGCATCACGAGAAAATCACTGGACAGATTTTGATGAAATTTGGTATGGTGACAGCTGGTGATCCGGGTCAACATGAAAAATCTATACTAACTAGGGACGAACCTTAGCGGAGCGAGATTGAGTCACTAGTGTGTTATAAATTTAGACATTTGAATATATTTATCAATGTAACATATCATTTTGAACGTTAACATTCTACAAATTGTCTTTATTATACTAATTTGCTCGCTCACCAACATTACCAGCTGTAGTTGTCAAGAGTGCATCGACTCCGCCCAAAGGAATATTTATCGTGGACCGTTTGTAGAATTCAAACTTAGGAACGTGCTTGGATAGCGCACGGCTTATGAAACTTCGCTTTGGGATGTTCAAGTGCATAATGCAGTGTAACTTTAGTTTCAATGGAAATTATGTAGTCTCATGTTATATTCCTTCAAAGTGAATAAGATGGAATTAAGGTGGATACGCTTAAGTTGATACTTAATTAGCTTGCGAGTCAAGCTTTGTGGAGACTCCATTTTATTAACATTATCATTAACATGATCTTGTTATTTTATTAACATTATATCATCTTAATATGGTAAAACAATATTTATGAAGAAAATGAGAAAAGCTAGGAATATCAATAAGGTAATCACTAAAAATCCTATGATAATAAACATCATAAATGCGAAAGTCTGTTACTCAATCACGCCAGAATTTAAAGAATCTGAATGAAATTTGGCACTAAATAGATTATGGTCTGAAATAGTATATAACTTACTTTTTATCCCGGAAAATTGTGCGATTCCCGTGGAATAGATTTGTTTTAGTTTTTCACAGAGTATTTCTTTTCCATACTGTCAAAACGTACCCAGGGACGAACCCGAGCAAAGTGAGGGTGAGTCGCTTGTATAAAATATTTGTGAAACTATAATATTTATATAAAAACAATTCACGAGTAAGCTTTAGTAAAATAATAAGCACGTAATATTATTGAACGCACACTATGGATTTTTACGCTAAGTTCAAAAGTGCGGGTATAATAGAAGCACAGATAACTCTGTCTGAAAAATGTCTGTTTAGCCACAGAATTTTGATATACCTAAGCAGTAATCGAATCCGTATCTACTGACGCAGAAAACAATTCGTTATAAACACTAGGCTCAAAAATGTTCATCATTTGATGACTGTATCTAATAATTATTATTACAGTGCTATTATATAAACTAACTAGCGGCTCACCTTCGCTCCGCTCGGGTTCATCCCTACTTACATAATATTCATGTTTAATATAAATTTCTCAAATATAAGATAATTTCCCGCAGTAAAAAGTATCCTATATGTTCACCTGGATAACCAGCTATCATCTTACCAAATTTCATCAAAATCCTTCCAGTGGTTTTCCATGATGCGGTCACAGACAGACAGACAGATAAAAATACTAAAAACTATAGATTCGCCTTCTGCACCGATAATAATGACTATTTCAATAATATTTTCCAAAAAATATTTAATGATGCGGTCACAGATAGACAGACAGATAAAAATTCTAAAAACTATAGATTCGCCTTCTGTATCGACAATAATGACTATTTCAATAATATTTTCTAACAAATATTTAATGTACCGATTCGACTCAGTTACAATTTTATTATATTATATGTATGTACCTATAGAAGTACTTCTATGTGAACCAAAGACTTTTAAACGTACATGTCCACAACATTTCTCATTCTTTGACACGCTTTGGTAGCCTAAACGACTTGAAGAATTTTACCATATAGGTATGTAAGTAGCTCTATACATCTTGATCATATCATATATATTGATTGTGAAAGACGCTTCCTAATATTTGTTTTATAGTAATACTGTTTGTTCGTTTAATGATCGAGTTACCACAATAATATTATATTCACTAAAGTATGAGTGTAAAAAAACCATTAATATTAAGTCACTATGCAACTTTAATGAACCAGTGACCCTGTAGTTTGAAAAGATTAATCAACTTCGTTGAGTAGCGATTAACGTCAGATGATCAAGATAGCCACCAAAAGCGTAGCGTGCACTTGTATGTATAGTAGGAAATATTTACATCGATCATTTAGAAATATAGTTTAAACCATTTATTTTAAACTGAAATTGATTAAGTATTTTATGATTCAAACAGCTTTTGAGAATATGAGTGTAAATATATTATATGTAGGCGTGGTAAAGTATGCTTAATAATCCCTCAACGACCGCAGACACGCCGGCGTTACAGTTAACAATAGATTTCTTAGAAATTTACCTAGAGGTGAGCTTAATTCTTACTATGGGAATAATGTTTTCTCGACTGATATAGGGCACGGCGGCCAATCTCATTGAACTTTTTTTTTAAGTTGGTAAATGCATACCACCTGTAGACGTATAGGTGGTTATGTGAGACTCACCGGCTAGAAAAGCCATTACTACCCACTAAAACCCAACAAAACCTCCACCGTCTTAATTGGACGTCGCAGGATTGCTTATGCACTCAACTACGACGCACGAGGGCAGATCTGCCTAAGCAGACCACAACAACCATGGGGTTGCTCCACAGTCCACTCTGTGTGAAAGTAGTATAACAGTAAATCTATCAATAAAAATTTTAAAATGTAAAAGTCTGTGAATAAATTAATACTAATGCAACAATTTAGTATTCCAAAAGCTGTAAGTTTAATTCTAAAATTTTAATTAAAAAGCTTTTTAACCATTGAATACAAATTAGACTAAATAGAAACACGTTTGTCGTAATATCATACTACGTTGCAAGTTGTAACACCACTTGCAGAGATGCATCTGCTTAACAAACTCTATCGCGTTATTGCCCGTGTAATACTCGCTAATTTTCAATGTCCAAACTAATTTACATAATTAATTCACACACGCCACCGTGAAATATTAAAATTACGGTACCATCCTCTCATTTAAATTTCTAAATCGCTGAAAAGGATTATTCTGAAACCGCCTCACCAATTTCCCTGTTGTTGTACGAATTCTTGCGGTCTATTGTTTAATTAGAAATAAACATTTATAGCTTTAAACATTTGTATTGTATAAATATTATAATACGAAATTTTTAATTGGACCTAAAAGTTTTAATTATTACTAAACATAAACCCAGAAACAACAGAATATTGGGTTTGTTATTTACTTAGAAACTTAATAATTTAGCTAAGTTGAATATCGATTCAATGGAAAAGAAATTTCACTTAGATATATGAAAGAGAATATATTATTATATTTATTTTGATATGTTTTGTTAAGTGTACGTGAATTTGATCATTCTACGTGAATTTAACTTTGTAGGAGAAAACGCAAAACCAAGAGCTTAAGTTTTTTTGATCTGATTGGAAAACTTTGCTATAATTTTACTTAAAAGTGCTATTTATCTTAAAATGTAATAAATATTAATTATGTTAGATTTTATTTAAAAAAAACACTATTAACTAAGTGTTATGTATGTGTTCAAATTCAAAGGTTTGCTAGTAGTCATTGAGGTCTAACTACTTACATAATTGTATATCCTGAATTCATGATTAGATTCATTCGATCAGGATTTCATATGGAAAGCTTTAAATCAATAGGACAGTTAGAAGTAAATAAAATCGTTTTCCAAGATTCGATTACATAATCAATATTTAATATTATAAAGAGGTAAAGTTTGTGAGTTTGTGAGATTGTGACGTTGTAGAGGGTAATCTCTAGATCTACTGAATCGATTTAGATGAAATTTGGTAAGAAGATAACTTGAGACCCTGGAAAGGACATATAATACTTTTTATCCCGGAAATCATCCCTTAAGGGGGTGAAAATGGGGATGAAAGTTTGTATTGGGAATCAATACAAACAAATAGTCAATAAAATAAAAGCGCAGTATACATGTATGTATTCTTTCCGTATAACGTTTATAATGCTAAATTATTCATACAATTGAGATGAGACATTGATAAGTTGGTTTGTGCAAGGCCGTGAAGGTTTCTGACATAGAATCATTAATGCGCATTGATGGTTCGAGTTGTATGGCCTATTTTGAGATATATTAGTATGCGTAGCCATATCATTCATCTATTTGTAATTGCGATTAAAGTGAGTTGTTGCTAGGAAGTCCATAAAGATTTTAACATAATATTTAATATACGATGGGTGGTCCAAAAATTTGATCAGATAAATCAAATCTTTTTATTAACGGACTTCCGAAAAGTAGGAGGTTCTCAATTCGTCGGTTTTTTTATGTATGTTCACCGATTACTCGAAGACGCCTGAACCGATTTGGATTTTTTTTGTTTCAATAGGACTACTTCACAGATAGTCCCATATAAATTTTATCGAAATCGGCCACGTGGTTTTCTTTTAAATCAACAAATATATATTTTTTAAATAAATAGCTTAACCGAACATGTTTTAAAAAAACATTCTCCTAACAAATTACCTGCTTATTACGTCTACACTAAAAATAGACAAAGAAAAAAAACCCGACTTCCAGGCACTAAAATGTAAAAAATAACTAAACGGGGGTTTTCATTTAGAATAGATACCTAATCAGATATTTTCAAAATCGGTGCCAGCCGACAATATTTTAAGATATGAATATCTAATAGGTAAATATGTGTTTTACGTATTGAAATATATTAGATCTGCTTTGCATCGGCTAGTTGTCGGATAGTAGTTTCAGTCAATAATAATCAAGGCACGCGTATACTTGGTTAATTTTAAGCGTTTGCGGTTAATCAATTGGAATAGTCATAATTAGATAATATTTGTTTACAGCTGCTATCTACTCATTGGTATGAACAATTATCAAATCAGTTGCAAAGCATCATATAATTGAGGTTATTTCTGTTTATTAATAGAAATAAATATGACACGTGTATGTTAAAACTTAGATTAAAGAATTATAAAGACGGAGTCCGCCAAAAAATTTTAAAGTCAAAAATAGTAGCGTGATTTTGCTGTTTATGCTACTGTTATTTTTTGTTAGCTTTCTTTCAAGAATAAGTGAATTTTTATATTGGTATTAGTCAATTTACAAGTTTTGAGAAGAAAATATAGATAGGTAATATAAAATAAGAAAAAATAAATTTTACACATAACGTCAACACAACAACAACATTTTAAACATAACCACAACACCTGAACAGCGTTCAGATGACCAAAAACCAAATACTTAGGTTTTACATCTTAGTATACATTGCAGTTTTTGTCTTACATTGCAGTTTTTGCATTTTTTTTCAGAAATGAAATATTTTCCCGCAGTAAAAAGTATCCTACATGTTGACCTGGATAACCAGCTATCACCATACCAAAATTCATCAAAATCCCTGCAGTGAATTTTCTGTGATGCGGTAACAGACAGACAGACAGATGAAAATTCAAAAAACTATAGAATCGGCCTCTGTATCGATAATAATGTTTATTTCAATAAGATTTTCCAAAAAATATTTAATATACAGATTCGGCTTAGATACAATTTTATTATATGTAAATATAGGTTATAAACAAAAATTCCTAGGAACGCGAGCTTAGCGAGGCTATTTCGCTAGTTGACTATAAGACTTTTATAATAAATTTATATTTGCTATTTTGTATGTATCATGTTATTATTTATTTATCGTTAGTAAATTATTAATATATCGTTAGTAAATTATATTTGTATTTATCGATAGTAAATTATAATTCTTCAAGCTCCATAATCTATTTTCACGTTCCAATCTCTCATTTAACATATGAAAATTATGATGTTTCACCCTAATTACATTCAATTTGCATATTAAACTTATTTTTAATGACATTATAGCATTATGTCGTGTTAATTAAGGGGCGTTTCAAGAAATTTCTGACAACGTACTAAGGCACCAGTGCCTAGCAAAATGCTTGAATTGTAATTTATGTTTGTGACGTTTACTTTGTCTCTATTATAGTTTTAGGATCTAGTTAATACAATTATTCGTATTCGTAACTTTAAAAAAAAAATAAAAAAAACCGACTTCCAGGCACTGAAATATAAAAAATAACTAAACGGAGGTTTTCATTTAGAATAGATACCTAATCAGATATTTTCAGAGTCGGTGCCAGCCGATGCAAAGCAAATCTAATAGATTTCGATACGTAAAATATTTATTTACCTATTAGATGTTCATATCTAAAATATTGTCGTCTGGCACCGACTTCGAAAATAACTGATTAGGTATCTATTCTAAATGAAAACCTCCGTTTAGTTATTTTTTACATTTTAGTGCCTGGAAGTCGGTTTTTTTTTTTTTTTTTAAGTTTTTATTTTTCCTTTTTTAGTGTAGACGTAATAGCATTTAATTTGTGAGACGAAACTTTTTTAATAACGTATTCGACTGAACAATTTATTTAAAAAATATATTTATTGTTAATTTTTTTAAAAACCGCTCTACCGATTTCGATAAAATGTATATGGGACTACCTAGGAAGTATACCCTTTGAAACAAAAAAAAATCCAAATCGGTTTAGGCGTCTTCGAGTAATCGGTGAACATACATAAAAAAAAGAAAAAAAGAGATTCCGACGAATTGATAACCTCCTCGTTTTTGGAAGTCGGTAAAAATAAATAAAATACAATGAAAATAAATTACATAGTTACTTTTAAAAGAAAGACGTTCGTTTGAAAGTAATTGTTTTAAAGAAAATGTACGAACTATTATATAATTTCATTGGGTGAATAATGTCTTATATGAACCGTTATATATAAAATTATAGAAATTATAATATGTATATAAAAGAATAAAGGGGTAAAAAATGTGTGAAGGTGAAAAAATATAACAGATATTTCTAAATTATATTTTTATTAATATTATGGTGTTATAATCGTACGTATGCATCTAAAGTTATTGATTTCTATAACTTAAAATATATGTAAAGTCTTACTGTTTGGATGTTTGGATGTTAGTTACTCAATCACGCCAGAACAGCTGAACGAATCTAAATGAAATTTGGCACAGAGATAGATTAATTATATGTAATCTGGAATAGAAAATGTACGGTTCCCGTGGGATAGATTTGTTTTTGTTTTTCTAGAGGTAAACCCAAGCGAAGCAAAGGTGAGCCGCTAGTATTTTATATTCATTTAAATTTTCAAATTAATTTATAAAGGTTAATGAAAATATATTTGATGAATACACAGTTTAATGTCTCATATAAAGGACCAAATACTTTACAAAAGATCATAGTAATCGATATTGCCAACAGGATCAGCAATTTGAAGTGTCAATGTGATACGCGTGTCACTAGGAAATCCGATAATCGTTTTTGGTGAGATACGTTTGAGTGTAGGACGTGCTAAGGCTAGTTGAAGCTTGACTACAAAAGGGACTCAATGATGCCAAAATTTGTTTAATCTATTTTATATAATACAAGTTAATCCGTAGTTTCTCTCGCAAGTACTTATGTAGAATTTTTCGGAAGAGCACTAATGCTTAAAAAATACAAAATTATACAGTATTATTTTTACTATTCATATTTCTTCTTATCCTACTAATATTATAAATGCGAAAGTTTGTAAGTCAAAGCCCTCTGAATGGATTTTAATGAAACTTTACAAACATCAGAATAACATATCGCGGTGTAAGAGTCAGATGAACGTATATACATTTTCTCAATTTTACAGGAGAGCAAAAATACTGGGTAAAATCGCCACTTCAAACTTTACCAGCTTTTTATTAGTGATAATATAGAATTAACGAAAGAAAAAGATATGTTGATATATTGGAATACTATTAGAGCTCAGAAATAGTAAAGGTTTATTTATTTATACAGGCTTGCATTGACACAATATTTATTTTTTTTAAATTCGGTTGACATACGTTAGTGTGGCCTTTACCTTTTTTGAAATTTTTCTTGTTATCGTGCTTAAATACATCATTTGTAAAGTTAAGTTTTATTTAGTTGTGATGAAATGAGTAAATAATAATAAAGGGGTTGTCAATCAGACGTAACACAATCTTTATTTTATTTCACACTAGTTTACATAAGCAACGTACAGCCTAGCCAGTAGAAAAATATTATTTAATTATCTTCATCATATACTGTTGTCCCAACTAAAAATCCTTCATAAAAACTGTAGTATTGTGCTGGAATGCTGCTTTGTAAATAAATCTTGAAAATCTTTATACTTTTCAGCTAAACGCCTTTACTTGAGATATAAGGTTCACCTTTAGGACACCTTTACTTGAGAGGTAAGGTTCACCTTTTGCCTTTTTTTTCTCAAATTCTTCTTCCATTTACTGGAGTCCGCTTGACCTCTGCGTGTGTGTTTACGATTTTGATAGCCAGGAATTACAGATTCAACCCCAGCAATATCAGTAGTATTTTTTTATGTATTTTTATCAATAGTTTCTCTAGTATCAGAATGAGGAACGTTTAGGGTCATAATATCACTTCTTTTAGTAGTATTTCTTATTTCCAAAGTTGAAAAGTCACTTGCTGGTAAAATAAATTCATCTGGTGCATGCACACCATGATTGCTTAATTTGGTAAATACATTCGTTTGATTTATTTATTTTATAAAAATGCTTGTGCCAATAAAACGTAAATAGATAAACGTTATTTTGGCTCTTCAAATTTAGCATAAAAACACAATCTTGTAACACCCAAAACAACGTATAAGCTTTTACGTTGATGTGGTTCGTGTATGATGTTGTGAACGAAACAATATTCTACGATTAAAAATATTGTTTTTGCAATTACGTTCCTATAACCCTAACTGGTAGTAAGATAATTAAAACTAATTTAGCGGTACTCATAATACGTTTTTCTGGTCCTATTGAAAGTGGTTCTTATGCTATTTCATTATTTTGGAATTTGTGAACTATTGACTATACTGTTACGTCGTTTTGGCATTTCGTAAAGGACCATATTGTGACTTGTTTTATGAGAAAAAACGGTGTTTGATTTTTTTGTAGATACGTTCATCTGGTTCTTATACCGCGATATAGGCTACTTTTTATCCCGGAAAAATGTACGGTGCCCGTGAGATAGGTTTGTTTTTCCCTTTCATGAGTCTGAGCGTTAAGTCACTGGTTAAAAATCAAAATTTGAAATTGCCCTAACAATTTTTTAAACATAAACTCTTACATACAGACATTATCAATGCAAACAAAAGTCGTTGCATTAGACTAATTTACATTTCTTTGATGAAACAAAATCGCAGACTTCGTAAATAGAATTCCTAATATACAAATTGCAGCTCTAAAAACCTAAAAGATCCGTCTTTGATCAGTAAAGGAACTTTAAAATAAATAAAACATCTCTCTCCAATTAGATAGAATGCACTTCATTGCATTTAAATTTCACCCTTAACTTGAAGGGGTTTTAAGTGTTTGAAGAGAAATTCGCTTGCTTTCAGTTCTAATTTAGCAAGAATCGCAGTTCAGACCGTCAGGGGTTTAAATGGAGGAAATAACAGGATGTGCCAGGATTAGCTGTAATTAAGAAACTATTAAATACGCTACCTGTATAAAGGAGATACAATCTAGGAGATATGGGACTTGATTATATTTTGTGGTCCTCACTGCATGTACAAAGTAAATTACTTAAAGGTATTATAAAATTATTTCATATTATCTAATCTTTAATTCACCTTGTATTCAGCCCTTTTTTAACGTCCCACTGCTGGGCACGGGCCTCCCTTCAGTACGAGGGGAATCAGGCCATAGTCCTCCACGCTGGCCAAGTGCGGATTGGCAGACTTCACATGTCTTTTTTGAAAACTTGCTATGTTCTCCCAGACATGCAGGTTTCCTCACGATGTTTTCCTTCACCGTTAAGACAAGTGGTAATCATGTTGAAAATGATTCGCACATGAAAATATCAGAGGTGCGAGACCCGGAATTTGAACTCGCTTCACTCGGTTTCCCTAGCGAGCGCGTTACCACTGGGCTACCACTGCCTAATTCACCTGTTAAGGTGTAATTTTAGCTTTTTTTATATATTCTACTTCAATTTGAGATGAAGAAAAAAACAGAACACTTTCGTAGGCTCGATTTGGGTACATACATAAAAAAAATCTTTTCATGTAAATCATTCATAGTAAATCGTTTTATTAACCTCCAACGCAAAAGAGTGGTGATATAAGGTTATCGTGTACATTTATCTGTGTATCTGACCGTGGCATCGTAACGCCCAAACGGATAAATTTAGTTTTTATTGTTTGAAAAGTGACGTCATCAAGAGTATTCTTAGCTATAAATCAAGAATGTTCGTTCAGCCGTTTGCAGGCTATCAGTTCTTTTCTAGATAGTAAAAGGTTATAAGCAACTTCCATAGACCTATTCCATTCGAAATTTGGTATTCTATTATGACATTACAACAATATGACCTATAATCTTGGCCTGATGCTGCAGCGTCATCTGGAATCTGCAAAGTTCTTAATTCTTTACTAAATGATATTTACTTACTGCAGAGATATCGTATTTAGGCTCATTGAAATAGAATCAAATGGATGGAATGAATGGGTTATTGCGGTAAAAAAAACAAAGATAAACCCATACTTATATTATAAATGTGAAAGTGTCTTTAGGTACGTTAAGTTTTATGATATAAGTTACATACCCATCCAACTTAATAACTTGTCAATGTCCCTAAGGAATGCTTTCATTAGGGGATATACAAATTCATCTAATTTTGCCTTATTCTTGACCTCATTTTACTACATGCTGGTTTTCTCATCATGTCTTCCTACACCGTAAGACGAGTGGTAATCATGTTAGATATGATTCGCACATGAAAATATTAAAGGTGCGAGACCCGGGATTTGAACCCGCTTCACTCGATCTCCTAAGCAAACGCGTTATCACTGGGCTACCAGTATCTTAAATTGATGTTTGCTTATATAAAGCATTCAATCAATATTGTCAGTATGTCAGCATTGCAAATTGCTTAAGCCAACCGACTATTAGGTAAGCAAGACCATATAAATGTAGTGTACATATACCTGGCGTGGGGTATTTCATATTGACTTATAGGGCTTAGTGCATGGAACACTTCTGCTTCTATGTATTCGAACAATTCGTGTACAATTGGAGAATCGAATCTCGTAATAACCAATATTCATGTATGTATATTATTATGTACTTAAACTTTTGTTAACTTACATTTCTATTAAGAAACGAAATATTTTTAAGTAGCAAATTGAACCTGTGAAGATAATGTTTTATTTAGGTAGCAGGAGAATCTCTCCCGTAATTTAAAAAGTCGGGAATCAAAAATCGAAATAAATCCACAAAAAAAACCCCAAAAGATAGTTTATTTTAATTGTCAAATATTCGCGTAAATCTAAGAAAGTATTAAGATTATTCCTATTAAATAATTTAAATATTTGGCTTAATATAATATCGAAATACTTAAGATTATTTTGAGATGTATCAAATAAAATGGTAAGTAGGTAATTCCCTTGAACACCTACTTGTCTTATAATTATTTCACAGTAATATGAACGACGTGGGTGGTACACGAGGAACGCATTATGATATCATAGTACTTTAGCGTTAGCTTTTACATCTTAGAAAAAATAAAAGTACTTAATTTTAAATGTCAATAATTTTAATATCACGTTTTACTCTTTGCATAGTAGTAAGTATACAATCCCTACAATAGGAGGGGGATCAGGCCATAGTCCACCACGCTAGCCAAGTGCGGGTTGGTGGACTTCATATGTCTTTAGAAAACTTAATACTTTCTTAGATTTACGCGAATATTTGGCATATTAAATAAAACTATATTTTCGAATTATTTCGCGGATTTATTTTGATTTTTGGTTCCCGACGTTTCGAATGCTTTACAGCAATGGTCACGGCAGATACTAAGGTTATAGATGTCTCAAACACATACTTGTTACAGACAGTGCCTACCCACTATTTTACAAAAATGATTTGATGAATGATTCAACTATTGCCATTTTTGGAATTTTTGAAGTTTGTAATCTCTCCAGATTGATTCAAAATCTAACCGCTTAAATGTAAACAATAGCAAGAAAAACACATTAAGCTGAGATGTGAGAAATATGCTTAAAAGCTCAGAAAAACAAAAGCTACTCTCTACAACTTAAACGTATATACGAAAGAAATTAATGTGTGCTTAATAATTAGTGTACAATCGTCTAATTTATTATTAGTGTTCCTAGTAGCATACTCGTACAACAACAAATACTTTAATATTTATAACTAGCGACTCGCCCTCGCGTCGCTCAGGTTCGTCCCTGAGCACGTTTTTTTAGCGGAACTGTAATTCTTTTTCTAAAATAAAAGTAGCCTTAGTTTTAATCTTTATAACATCAAGTCTCATCAAAATCTGTCCCGCCGTTTCGGAGATTAGCGAAAATAAACAGACAGACAGAAAGACAAATATGTAAAAAAAATGTTTTTCTTATAATCTAGATTTATTCACATATTTCCTAGGAAATAAGCCAGCCTATTATTACAAGTCCCTTTCGTCATGCTCCAATTAACGACCACTCTAAAGCCTTTGTTTTCAACATTAGCGTAATGCATAAAACAACACATTTCTTTTTTGGCCGCTTACTTGAAAAATTTGCTATTTCATATTCTAACATTACAATTAATATTGTAAAAACAATTTTAAAATTGAAGAAATAATGTCGTTTTTCCAATGGCTGTTGCAATATCATAAGTCATTCGCGCTCGCTATCATAACATGCAAAATCACTTCATTTGAAGCAAGTAGAGGGAAATGTGTAATTTTGATTATATTAAAATTAACTGACACGAAGTAGGTAGCATTATTTTGTATAAAAAATATATAGTTAAAAAATAATCTATACTAATATTATAAGGAGGTAAAGTTTCTGAGTTTGTGAGGTTGTAGGGGGTAATCTCTGGATCTACTGAACCGATTTAGATGAAATTGGTATGTTTGAGACCCTGGGATGGAAATAGCATACTTTTTATCTCGGAAATCATCCCTTAAGGGGGAGGAAATGGGGATGAAAGTTTGTATGGGGAACCAGCCTAGGGACAAACCCGAGCGAAACGAGGGTGAGTCGCTAGTAGTGTAGTAATATTATAATTATTTGAACATTGAAAAATAACACGGGAGTTTTTAGGGTGTGATGGAAATCTATGGAACTACATTTAGATGTTTTTTTGTCGTATGCATGTTTAAAGATGCACTCAAACGGATATTAGACGTTTTTGTTTGTGCTATCCTATTATTAATTATTATTTATGTAATATTGTACTGTTTGTTACCCTAAAATAAATAAATAAAAAGTCGAATATTGAGAGTTATACAGGTGGAACAAATTGATGGGACATGAAAGAAAAGTACCGTAAATATTGAAGTTATCAAGATTTACTCAAAGGAAACATTTCTTTATTTTAAAAAATAATAATAACTGCATTTAATTTAAAAAAAGCTTATCTGAATCGGGAATCAAACCAAATAAAAATGCAAAAAATGACCCATCACTATTTTATCGATTTAATCGATATTCTCGAGTCTATGAGAAGCTTAAAATCTCTCATACAATCATTGCGTCTTAGAATTGAAGAAACGATTAAATCTTAATTAATTGTTCCAAGATGTTGATATGTATATTTTTTAATTATAAACAGACTGAATATAAAAATGAAAGATTAAAAATATAGCTTAATATTATATATTTTTTCTATATTTATATATGCTAATATTTTCACCCAAACATACTTTAAATCTATATAAATGTAAATAATATAAAACTCCTGCTTCCACAAATTAGAGGTGGTTTCTATAAAAATTAAGAAAAGTCCACTGAATAGTTAATAAATAAACGTTAAAAAAACGTTTTTGTTCATAAATATGCAAAATGTTCACGATTGCAATTCAAACATGCAAGTTATTACTGTTGTACATAAATAATTACTTCAAAAGAAACTTCCTTCCTCCACGTAATGTTTAAATAGGATGCTTTTTAGACTAGGAAATTTTATTTTACTGTTAAATAAATGATTTATAAGAGTTTATTATTGACACGCGATGGCCTAAGTTATATATGAGAATATTTAACACACAACACCATCTAGTTCCATGGTAAGCAAGGAGGCCTGTGTTATGAATACCAGATAGTTTATACACTATACATATATAACTTTAAATATATACATATTATTATAAATATAAACACCCATGACAGGAGTACAAACATTCGTGCTCATCACACAAATGAATGCCCCCAACGGGACTCGAAGCCGCGACCGCTGGCACAGCAAGTAGGGTCACTACAAAATGAGCCAAACGTGTCGTCATGAGTGTTATGAGTGATTTTGTTTATTTTGAAACTTGAAATTATTTACGTCCTTTCGATTAAATTTCGACAGGCAATGTTACTAAGAGTAGCTGTGCACATACTAGTACAAGTGCGCTCTCTAGACCAGTGAGAAATCAGACGCAGGACCAACGTCCGACAGCTTTACGTGTTCTCACAAACACGAGGGTGTATCAACGAGCTTCCCAAGTCCGAGCTGTTGTTGATATATTTTTTACAGATATATCTTTAACAGGTTGACGCTACATTTGGCTCAGTTTATTAACCAACTTCCAAAAAGGTTCTCAATTCGTCGGAATCTTTTTTTATGTATGTTCATTGATTACTCGAAGACGCCTGAACGGATTTGGAAATATGTTTTTTGTTTCGTAGGGTATACTTTCTAGGTAGTGCCATTTAAGTTTATCGAAATCGGTCGAGCGGTTCTTAAGAAAAATCAACATATTTTTTTAAACATATTAAATAAATTTCTGACCAGAAAATAGATAAGGCGATACGATTATATTATGAATTTCGCTCAGAAGCTTTCTGAATCCCATTACGTGCGCAATCTGGGTCGTCACCACAATTAAATTTCAAAGGCAGTCAAATATTACAGATGCCATTCGATTAAGTTTAGACAGACTACGTAAAAAGATTTTTATATATGTACAACTCTTATTGACTACGTAAATGGATTTTATTTTAACTGTCTTATATGCTCCATTTTAACGTCCCACTGCTGGGCATGGGTCTTTAAACGCTAGGGCGAATAGACCATTGTTCGTCACGCTAGCCAAGTACCAGTTAGGTTCTTTCAGACACTCAGGTTTCCTCACTATGACTTTCACTTTTGATCACCACTCACCTTATGTGAATGGTGATCATGTGGAAAATAATTCGTACATAAATTAATATCAGAATGACTAGAATAACAATATCCTGGATTTATACTCGCTTCTCTTGATTTTCTAAACGAGCGCGCCACAACTGGTCGCCAAGGTTGATCACCTTTTTTTGTAACTATAGTGACTTGTTTTATTGTCACTTTTATTAGTAATATTTTTATGAAATTTGAGCTACCCCAGCATCTAAGGATGTACCGATATTTTATATCTCCAAGATGTGAGGGGCGCCCACGGCACTATGTGTGTAAATTAGCAGAGTTTCTTCTAAACATTTCTTGTATTCTGGCGAAACAAAGGACCTAGATAAAAGAAAGATTGAAGATCAAAGTAAAGGTAAATATTTTTTGTGTTACATATTTTTGTTTACTAACATTATAATTAAACATAAAGCATGATAAAAAATTTAAATAAAAATTACTTTAATCACATGGATATAATATAATAATCAATTATGAAAATTCACCAAATAAATTATGAAAGATGACCGTGACCATGATTCCTGTAAAGCATTCGAAACGTCGGGAACCAAAAATCAAAATCTGCGAAAAAATCCGAAATGATAGTTTTATTTAAATTGTAAAATAATCGCGTAAATCTAATAAATTAATATATGTAGTTAGGTCTTTTTAATTTATTGGTTTGCCCTATATTTAAGCAAGCCCACTATATATAAGCAAGTACATTGATGTCACCTACTTATAGTTTTGCTAATAAGAATAATAAAACGCAGTCCATACCAATATTAAGATAATAAATGTGAAATGTTTTTGTTTGTTTGTCAGCCGTTACGCTGAAACATAGTTCTGTTTATTACTTCGAAAGGAAAATAAATTTTAATAAAATCCTTACTAGGAATTTCGACAGTTATAGAATCCTAGTCAAACGAGAAACAAGCACTAGTAAATAATAACCTATTAGATTTCTCCCCATTTAATACAGCAGGTGTTTTACGTAAGTATTGTAATATATAGCTGTGAGATCTATAAAGAACACGCGGGTGGTGACATATGGTGATACGTGTCGGACGGGTATCTATAATAATGTTTGGTTCCCAAGCGACCTTGTGAAGCCTTTTAGTAACTAGATGAAGCAAAATATTTTCGATATTGAACGTATAAAATCGACAGACTTCTGGTGTATGGATTCGAAACCCTCATAGTGATGATCAAAGTGATAAGCACTATCACTTTTAAATCGTCATTGAAATTAAATGATTTATCTATACTAATATTATTAAGAGAACTTGAGTGTTTGTTTGTTTGTTTGTACCGAATAGGCTCCAAAATTACTGAACCGATTTAGATGTTTTGTAAGAAGATAGTTTTTATCTCGGAAATCATCCCTTAAGGGGGGTGAAAATGACGATGAAAGTTTGTATGGGGAATCAACCTAACTAATATTTTAATTTTTAGTTTAAATTGTTTTAGTATTAAGTTCAATATTATTTGTGGAAAAATATTTTGCAATAAGAATTTTTTTGTTATAATTTATGTTTCATTTTCCTATAATAGGCACTAATTTTAATTTATTTGTAAGCTTTTTTTGTACTTTTATTGCTTAGTTTAACGCACTTTTCTTTTTTTAGAGCAACAGTACTTGTGTACATCAGAACGGGTTTTATTGGATCCATAAACTAACTACAAAATTTCCATCTGCAAACAACGATATTGTACGTCCTTCATTGTAGTAGGCACGTGAAAAATATTTATTTTCAACCAGTTTTGCCGAGGTTCTGTTTACATGGTAATAGGTTCTTTTTAATAACTATTTCAACATAATGATTTAAATAGATCTCAAATTTTTAAATTAATAATGTTAATGATACTTATTATCGATAGGTTTTAAACTAAAAGGGTTAAATCATAGTTAAACTGCAAAATAACACAATCCTTTTAGGGGTAAAATCAACCCCAACGACACTTGATAGAAAAAAATATATATACCCGAATGACCATCTCCCTTTTTTTTGAATCGGTCAAAAATAAAAATTATCTAAAACTAGTATGACGACACGTTTGGCTGAGTTTGTAGTAACTCTACTTGCTGTGTCAGCGGGCACGGTTTCGAGTCCAGCTGGGGGCATTCATTTGTGTGATGAACACGAATGTTTGTACTCCAGTCATACGTGCTTATATTTAGAAGGAATATGTTTATATTCAAAGTTATATATGTGTAGTGTATCAACTATCTGGTATCCATAACACAAGCCTCGTAACATACCATGGAACTAGATTGTGATGTGTGTTAATATCACAACATATATATTTTTTTAAATTTTTAAGTACATCTAGAACTTTTAATTCTTTCGATATGATTGAAAAAAATAATAAAATCGATATGCTGCCACATCGAATTAAGCTAATGTGCCCCCGGATGTTAACTGCGTAATTAATATGCGTGGAAAAATATGGAAATCTGTCCAAGTGCTTCCACGACAGTCATCGCTTTAATTAATCATATGGTTTTTGCCGATAAAACCATTAGTATATTAGATGCTATAAAATGTTATTAATCAATTATAAATTAAAAATTTTATGTGCAAATATTTGTCGTAAAATCAAATTATAGCAATTTCTTATTGCAGATCGTTGTGAGAAATTAGGATGTTTACGAGTGGTCACAGGGTTGATTCGTGGTTGAAATAAAACATAGGGATTCGACATCTGTTACTAATTATCGTACATTATATAATAATATAAGTATATTCTATAATATATATTATTATATATTATAATGTTTATTAAAAAGGTTCAATCATTTCAAAAACACTTAAAAGTAATTATTTTACCATTATTGTTAATTTTAAATGAAACTATTTTGAAAAATAACCTATTTACGAAAAAAAATTGGAAATCAATTCACAATTTGCAAAGTTACAGCGTAGCGAAGTTACCTATAATAATATACATATAATATGTAAATAGGCAAAGACAAATATTTCAGTACCTTTTTTCCTGTTTGTCGACTGATTTTCTTTTCTTTTTCGTTTAGTGGCTATTGACGAGCTTAATGTTATAAATAAAAAAAATTGGAAATAGTTTTTTTTATGATGATGATGATGGTGATGTTGTCCTACTATTCCCTCGTGGAACTTAGGGCTGCAGCAGTAATTTTCCATGCCCTTCTATCTTTAGCTACTGCTTGGACATGGTTCCACGCTTCTAAGGTCCGCCTTAATGAACCTTCTCCAGGTGTTAGTTGGTCGATCAGGTCTTCTTCTATCGACATGCCGCCAATGGAATGCTACTTGTACAGTATTCTCTTCCTCTCTTCGCAAGGTATGCCCGATTTAGCGCCACCGCATAAGACCTATCTCCTTGTATAATGAGAGTTTGTGGCATACTTCCAATATTTTTTATACAGATAGATAACTTCCATTCATATATATTTTCCTCAAATTTTCAGTAATAATTATTTACAGTCGAATTTCGGTCATTAGACAAACACAATCATATATATATATATATATATATATATATATATATATATATATAAAAGCCGTTTTGAGGCTTGTATTTGAAGTCAGTAAAAAACAGTTTTAGAGTGTTTAGTGAATATTTTTTAATAATATACCTATTTTATTATAAAAAGTGGATATGTTATCATAAATAGATCAATCGATACATAAATTATTTATATATTACTAGCAGAACTCGCGGCTTCGCTCGCGCTAAGACTAAAAAAAACCTTTAAAAAGTAGTTTCATACATACTTTCATCCCCAATTTTACCCCCTTATAGAATGAATTTCGAAAAATTCTAAGACACGTATTTATTTAATTTT
Source organism: Brenthis daphne (assembly GCA_947093115.1). Lineage (NCBI taxonomy): Eukaryota > Metazoa > Arthropoda > Insecta > Lepidoptera > Nymphalidae > Brenthis > Brenthis daphne. Next base: position 25,677,926 of record OX352474.1, read on the forward strand.
ATTGAAGAGCATTAATACCAAGTTTCAAGTAATTCTGATCATAATTTTAATTGTATTGTAACGTGCTTTCCCGTGGGAATTAAATGATCTCCCTAATTCATTACAACAAATTTGGTACCAAACCTAATTCACTAATTACATACAATTTATATATAAACGGAAACTGTTAAAGTATTTAATACAAACAAAATTTATGCATTTCCTATTAATTAGTATAATTAATTTATTGATTAATTTAATTTATTATAACATTATTAGCTCAAACCGATCAAATAACAGCCAACTCAATAAGTCGTGTACGCAAAACCCAACGCTATATATGAGTAGGCAGTGCTGTTCGCTGAACAGTCAAAATTCAACTATATGAATTTAAATTAAAGTAGAAAAACAAGATGAATAGAATTTACCCTTCTATAATATAAGAAATCTGTGCCATTTTTTTTATTGACAACAGTAAGCTCATCAATAGCTAATAAAAAAAAAAAGCGCTTGACAAACACAGGAGAAAAATGTACTGAATTGTTTTATCTTTGCCTATTTACATATAGATACCATGGCTTATAATGGTACTTTATGGTATTTTCTCAGCCTAACATCTTAGTAATGGTTTTCTCTGACTTTTACATCAACTGAACTATAACAAATTATATAATTCAATCAAATGCGAGTTGAACATCAATGAAATTCTCGCTTATTATATAACTAGCGGGTGCGTTCGTGGGTGCCTTAAATAAAATAAATAAAAATAAATGCACAGGATAATCTGAGTAACGGACGGGATGTACGTACAGACAGCAATGCTTATTAAAAAGGTTTCAACGTGACCTTCGGGTACGATACCCTGAAAATTAGTCGTCGATTGATTGAATTGGTTCGGTATTCCATTGTTACCGAACCATGGTCACCATAGATTTATACGATTAATTAACATCTGTTGTAGACGTTTTTCTTCACTTACCCCTTAATAGATTGTATAGATGCTGGTTCAAGCGTTAAATTGAATTTGCTTGGCCGTTTTCCTCTTTTGACTCGATTATGTTCGTTTTGAGGTTTTAATATAGTTGTTTTTTTTCACGATTCAATTGTTTGTTTAAGAAAAAGATCAAAAGTTAGGCTGAACGGTTTATCTATAAAATAACTGATTGATGTTCAAAGTCTTTAAGTTTATTTAAATGTCTGTTAGATTGGTTATAACTAAAATAAAAAAAAGATTTTAATCAATTTTTTTAATATAGTTCAAGGCTTAGTTGTATCCCATACACATATTGATTGATGAACAATAATACGAATTTTTTTTTTACTCTTTACGACATTGAGATTAATTTATAGTTGTTTTAATTTCGTATCGATTAAATTAGCCCCAAAACTTTTAAGTATTTCAAGGAGTTGCGTAATCTTCAGACTATTCTTGAATCTGATTTGAATATTCTTTGAACATTCTTGAATCGGGTTTAGGCTATCATATTCTTACAAGCCGATGTATAAGTAAAATAAAAATATATTTTACAAAATAAAAATATATTTTACTTTCACAAATTTTGAACGACTGAATAAATGTCTATCAAGTATAGCTTAGAACTTTTTTCGATTGGACTAGCTTTTAAATAAAAATAACCTCGCCCGAATTGATATATCTTTTTGGAAACTACGATACTACAGACGGACAGGCGTCTAACTTTTCATTATACATTTTTGTAAATGTTCGTTTGACGGAAACGGCTTTATGGTGATATACTCGTAGACTTTAGTCTACATCGTCTCAGTGCTTATATTTTGTCTAAACGACAAATTTACCGAAAGAGTTTTTAATATAGAATTATTGAATTTTAAACGTCAATCGTATAAATTTATAATATTATACATTTTACTTTAAAGAAGGCCAAAAAATCTTTATGTATTGTATGTAGGTGTAACGATCAAGTTATGTCTTCTATACATATACAACTACACTTACATACATATATAAATACAACTCTAACAGAGTCGAATCTGTACATTGAATATTTTTTGGAAAATCTTATTGAAATAGACATTATTATCGATACAGAGGCCGAATCTTTCACAAAACGTTATAACGTAATTAGGGACAAACCCGAACGAAGCGAGGGTGAGTCGCTAGTGTTACTATAAAAAGCAAGTAATTTTACTAATAATTCATCATTAAATCTTATTATGATTATATGAAGAATCATCATTACTTTAATAGACTCAAGAGTTTGGTCACACTGCTGTATAATATGTTAGTATAAACTTTTCTCTTTATATCGCTCAACCCAAATACCATCGATAATAATCTATTTTAAAGATATAGAGCGTTTTTATTATTATATGGGATTTAGCAATATTCAAATACGCAGTCAAGTGTAATACTGGTTATGAAAAGTGGGTTTTTCTTTTCAATTCTTCAATAGGTCTGAAAACAAAATCAATGGAGTCGAATAAAAGAATAAAATCATGACAAAAACGTGCCTAAAGCAAAGCAATAAAAATGGCAAGTTGGAAAAAATCCGATCGGAACGTAAATCTCTTGCCTTGAATTCTAATATTTTACGAGGCAGTAAAATCGGGACTCAGTTCAAAAGGCGTTCTCAGCACTACAGCATGTACAATTAGCTAGTTGTTTTGCATACACTTGTGCGTTTGTAGGCGGCTCAAATTGTAGGACATGGCGTGTTTTTGTTAGGATTTTAAGCATTTTACGTCATAGCATATAATATTGACTAGCATGTAGTACTGTCGATCCGGTGATCCTGGGTTCGATTTCTGGGGTGGAGTGAATTATTTTATTTATTGGGATTTTCCATTAAGATATTTCCATAGCCTGCTTGGATTTGGCAGTGTTAATACCTTGCGTCTACACGTACACGTTACATGGGCACGTATGGGCGTCAATCCTACATCTGTTATCTTGTCACTCGTGACGTTTTTATTAGGGTACACACTCGTGCACTATAATATCTCCTGTGCAGCATTTTAGTCCAACTAACTAGCATGGCCTAAATTATTATATAATAATAATAATTATTATTTTTACAACAGTTCTTCAATATTTTACAATTATAATGATAGTATGATAGACATACACACTGTTATCTATACGTTAACTTAGACATTAGAAATCTATTAGTCATTAGTCAACGAAAATAATTTGTATGTCACGGTGACCTACCTTTATTTCCTAGTGTTTGGTTAACACTATGCCATGTGTACTAATTACAAGTAGCTAAGTATTCTAATTATACAACTTAGACCAATCATTCACGTGCGCTGATCTACGTTGATTGTAGTTAGCGTCACGCAATCCCATCGTGTTAGCAACTTCGAAAAGAGTAGACAATACCGAATATATTTTACTAATCACGACAAAATTTGCACTTTTAATTTAAAAAAAAACTCAATTTGGAAGTATCGTATTACGTGTAGGTACTAATATAGGGAGAACATTATCATTTATGTATACTAATATTATGAACAGGAAAATTTTGTGTGTTTGTCAGTTTTTGACGTTGTAAGGGGTAATCTCTGGATCTACTGAACCGATTTAGATGAAATTTGGTATGATGATAGTTTGAGACACTGGAAAGGATATAGGATACTTTTTATCCTGGAAATCATCCCTTAAGGGGTTGAATATTGGGATGAAAGTTTGTATGGAGAATCAAGCTAGGGATGACCCCGAGCGAAGCGAGGGCGAGTCGCTAGTTGTTTATGAAAAAGCAGCGGAAAAACACTACCATAGGAAAATCTAAGTGAAAATAAACATATTACATACTAGCGACTCACCCTCGCTTTTAAGGCTACGTTTTAAGGTTTTGTATAGATTTCTCAGAGATGAGATAATTTCCCGCATTAAAAAGTATCCTATATGTTGATCCGGATAACCATACCAAAGAATATCATCATACCAAATTTCATCAAAATCCATCCAGTGGTTTTTCCGTGATGCGATCACAGACAGACATACAAAAATTCCAAAAACTATAGCTTCGGCCTTTGTATCGATAATAATGTCTATTTCAATAAAATTTTCCAAAATATATTTAATGTACAGTTTCGAATCAGTTATAATTTTATTATATGTATAGATATAATCTCTATTCCCGTTGTATGTACGTTTATAGTACAGGATTTACTACCTATATAGCTTTTAAATATAACTTTCACCATAACTTATTTTAACTTCTTGAACTCATGATTTTTTTTCTTTTCTAATATAATGTCGATAAGTGCATTTTCTAGTAATCTGTATAATTTATAGGGAAAACGTCGGATTATAAATCTAATGGTACATTTCTAACCTTTATCAGGATATAACAGGCTATTATACGCAAGTGGAGGGTCAAGTGCTTAATCGTTTGGAATATTTTACGAAAGCAAGTTATTTTTTCACATAATTTTTAATATAGGTAGTAACCGGTCCGGCTATTAAAATAGTATGTATTGGGGAGAAAGAATCTAAAACCTCTGTCTGTTTTAAAGAGAATTGCAAAATTCAAAATTATTTCATTATTGAAGTAAACAAAGAAAATATAATGATTATTTGTTTTGTTGTCTCTTGGTTTTGATATCGGTAACACAAAAATTAAAAAAAAACAATAGTTATTTTGTTTATGTTTAAACTCTTCAGTTTAATATTGATACAGCAACAAAAGACGAGTGATATAATAGTTATAGTAATAAATACTTAATATGAACTAATATAGACTAAGCCATTCATAATAAAACATTTGTTCAGTGTACGGATCCGGATTATTCTCCTCGGATCTCGAAAACTTTGAGGTTATTGTAAAAAGTGTTAATTATAAAAGCTGTAGATTTTTACTAGACCTACAACTTTTGTAGAAAATATTTTTCGATAGAACGTCACAGTAAGCCGGAAATTGAAAAAAAAACTATTTTTCAACGCTTTGTGTCCCTCCATTTCTCAAGGGTAGCTAGTTAGGCATGTGGGGCATTTTAAGAATTTCTATTCCTTATATACCTGCTAACATTTTAAAATCATAAAACTTCAGATTTTCAATATTTTGTTCCCGAACCGGAGTCCGATTGGACTACATGTAATATAGACTGCTAAAAATGTCCTTCCTTTTGGATTTGCTTTTGTATATGTATTGTATCTCATTATTTGGCTTATATTATTTTGTTAGAATTCTTAAACGAAAAATGCCACTATTGTAAATAGTATGAGTGCCTGACAAGACGGCTCTATTGATAGTTAGTTTTCACACGGTTGTCGGAGAGTTTTTCTAGCTATCGATATTTAAATTCATTTTATATTTCATTTAACTGAATTTGAAACCTTTTATTCTCATCCATCTTTTGATTTCTAAAAATATATCCACAAATCGTCACTTTAAGCTACGAGTATGGCTGTGTAGATATATGAAAGGCACAATATCAAACTAATAAACACACGTACTCTCTCATTAATTTTATCAGCAATGATTAAATATTTAATTATTAATTATGTTTAATGTTTATTCTCTCCCCATGAATTAAAACTAATCGACCAAAAGCGCAGAAGTTCAAATACCCCTTTCCTGTACGCTCTTCGCAAGCCAAGTGCACTGCACCCTAAGGTTACATGTACAAATAAAATTAGTTCTGATATTTGGAGGATCAAATTTCATTCATTGTTTATTGACTTGTTTTACGACTCATAAACCTTTAGAATATTAATATTACGACTACTTGTCATGAACGTCGTGACAGTTTGAAATGAAACTTTTACATGGACATTTATTATTATAGATAAACTGTTTAAATATTATTTTTTCAAGTGAAAAGGGTATTTTTTTAATTAATTATTTTAGTTTTAGGAATGGAATATTTTTTTTATATTTATACGGAACTGTGTCCCTAAATGCCCTATTATGTTTTACGCGTTTTATTCGAGGCTATCGGTCAGCTGAGTCACATCAAAATCCGTCATCCATTTTAGCGTGTATATTACATTACACATACATACACATACAAAATCTTGCATTTATAAAAGTAGTCCAATTGTAACAACGAGGTCAAGTTTTTACATCAACAATTAAGATACATATTTTCACATAAAATACTAATTAAACGTGAGAAAGATACTATTATTTAGATTAAAATGTATAAAATATTATATGAGAGCCCAGTGGTAACGCGCTCGCTTGGGAAACCAATTGAAGCGGATTTAAATCCAGGGTCTCGCACCTCTGATATTTTCATGACGAATCATTTCTTACATGATTACCACGTGCCAGTATGTATGTCTGAGCGAGTTTTCGAAAGGTATGTGCAGTCCACCAACCCACACTTAGCCAACGTGGTAGGTGGTGGACGCCAATCACATCGAAAAGAGACCGTTCTCCAGCAGTGGGACGTTAAAAAGGGCCGAATACTATATTTTAGAAATTTTACGGTTTATATTTTTTACAATTTTTCAAGCCATACTTTAAATGTTAAACTACGGAACCTTAATAAAAAAAGAAATATTAACACGTAATGATAGTAATAGTTTAGTTCCGTTTCCACCCCCTCCGAGCCTCCCTGCGTTCCCATGAGCAAGGGAACCCCAACCAAATCAGTCAGCTGTGAGATACACGAGAGGCGTGTACACTGTACGTTGATGTGTACTCTCTCCTATTAAAACGTCTAACAACTGTCCGCATTATTATAACTTTCTTAATTACTGATAATTTTGTATAAGGACTAACTACCTCGGTGGTATAGTGGCTAGTATGTAGGGCTGCAGACCGAGAGGTCCTGGGTTCGAGTCCTGGGTCAAGTAAAATTTAGTTATGACTTTATCTCTTAAGAAGTTCTCAGTACTAACCCGTACGTAGAAAGTTGGTTGTTTTATACCGCCGTGGCTTGAGATGCGTTAGTAAAATATTGATCGTGATTCCTTCAAGGAATGCTTTTATGTTTTTTTAATGCATACAGGCGTTTGTCCTATACTGGATGACGTTGTGTTTTAAAAGAAATCTAATAAATTATCTATTGTAAATCTTTGAAAAACATATAATAAAATGTGAAAAGGTTCTTTTACTATACTATAATATTATATACATTGTTTGTAGGAATTATTGATAGTTTAACACCTATTAACAGCCGTTCGTCGAACATTACGTGCCGCCCTGGTGTTGACTTACCCTAAGTAATAAAAACGGCTTAATAGCAATCATTTTCTCACATAATATTAGTGGGTACATTTTATAAATTTGATTAAATAAAAACAAATTTTAGCATTTTACTATAAATATTATTAATTTTGGATATTTAATAAATTGTTATTGTGATTTTTGATACTAACATTATTCTTGTTTTATTTCTGTTTAAATATTTAGTATTTCTAATTAAAATCATTCCAAATTTCATTAAAAATCTATATAGCGGTTTTCTCGTGATACGTTCCAAGACAGACCGACAGACAAAAAATCTAATAACTATAGATTAGGCCTCTGTATCAATAAGAATTACTATTTCAATGAGATTTTCCAAAAAAAATTAATGTACAGATTCGACTCGTTACAATTTTATTATAATATATAATATACCTATAGATAGCATGAATTTTTTTATAATATGAGATCTTCTGTGATATGACATGTTTAATTTCAGATCATTTGAGAAAACTCATAAAACGGCTTCCATGTTACGTGGAATGTATGTCAATAGATCTGCTTCCGTTCTATTGGCTGGCGGCGACAAAAATTTAACTTATTTTCTAACTTTTTAAAGAGGAAACCTAGCTGTTTCCGAATTGATTTTGTCGCCAATAAATTGTTGATCGAAAATTGTCGATAGATAAACATTTTTAGTATTAGATTTTATTAAAAAATACCTAATTGTACCTTAGTATATCTACACTAATATTATAATCAAGTAATGTTGATAAGCTTGTAAGTTTGGATGTAAGGGATAAAATTTCAAAGTACAATCCGATTATATTTTTTTTTCAAAATGTGTTTATTGTCAGAAATCTAAATAGTTTTTAATTCAAGTTGGAAAAAAAACTGTCTTTCTGGCGTATCGGTTTGAAATAAAGTCATAAATTGTGCGACAAAAAGATACGTACATATACGGGACGTATCCGAGTAAAGTGTGAGTAAGTCACTAGTGTTATATATACAGAAGGCATCTGCCTCGGTGGTGTAGTGGCTAGCATGTACGGCTGCACACCCGGAGGTCCTGGGTTCGAGTTCCGGGTCGGGCCAAGTTCGGTTATTGAGTCTTTCTGTATTTTAAGCCTCAGTAATAGCCCGGAGTTGGGAAGTTGGCGGCGTTTCACCCCCGTGCCTCGGAGAGCACGTAAAGCCGTCGGTCCTGCGCCTTAACTCTCACTGGTCGTGTCGAGTGGTCGTCCCACCAGAGTATGAGAGTGACAGGAATAGAGAGTGCACTTGTGTCTGCGCGTACACTTGTGCAGTATAATATCTCCTGCGCAGTTGGCTAGTCTCAATGAGATTGGCCGCCGTGGCCGGAGTCGGTCAGGACATCATAAAAAAAAATACACAGAAGGAAAGACAGATATTTTTTAATATAATTTTAAATTTTAGAAGGCAAAGTCAAAGGCTTAGAATGGATTTAGAAACGTAATAAACTCTTTATTCGAACTTGTTAAGTTGCACGCGATGCTCTTAATTGTTTTATAATTATTCTTTTGGGTTAATTTTATAAGGTACTAAGAAGAATATTAGTCTAATGAAAGTAAAAGGTCTTCTATACATATAATAAAATTGTAGCTAAGCCGAATCTGTACATTAAATATTTTTTGGAAAATCTTATTGAAATAGACATTATTATCGATACAGAGGCCGAATCTATAGTTTTTTGAATTTTTGTCTGTCTGTCTGTCTTTTACCGCATCACAAAAAACCCACTGGAGGGCTTTTGATGAAATTTGGTATGGTGATAGCTGGTTATCCAGGTCGACATATAGAATTCTTTTGACCGCAGTAAAATGTCTCATTTCTGAGAAAAATATAAAAACTGCAATGTAAGAGTATACTAATATGTAAAAACTATGACATTGCTTTTTTATCACCTGAACGCGAGCGGAGCCGCGGGCAATGCTAGTAAAATATAAATTTAGTTGTTTGATAGGGTGCTATTATAAAGTACATATTAAATAAAAGAGTACATAATTATTATATAATAAGAAAAATTGTTAAAATTAAATTAAAGTAAAATTATAAAAAAATCTATACATATAATAAACGTGTAACTGATCGCTGTCTCTATTTTGAAGATATTTGAGAAAAACTATTATTAGGAGTATAAACGCAATAGAACACAAAACTATGATTTTTAGAATTTTTGTCTGTTTCCCTGTGCGTTTGTTTGTGCGCTAATCTCAGAAACGGCTTAACCGATTTCGGTGCAGTTATCACTAATGTATCGTGGTAAGCTTGACTTAACATTTAGTGTTTGTTTTATTTCAATCGGTTCGTAAAAAAAAAAAGTTATGTCAATTTAAATAATCACCTAGGGACGAACCCGAGCGACGCGAGGGTTAATCGCTATTATCGCTGTTCTCAATATAATATGTATATTATATGATTACTTCATAGAACACGCCTCTCCCATATTTCGCCGCTACGATAATTTTCTTATCTAGAACGTTAAATTTAATGAATTTATAAAACTACAAACGAGTATAATATCAAAATATAAAGCCACAATAAATAAATACCACTAGCAACATATAAATTTAGTACAGCTACCTTGTATAACGATAAGTGAATTACTTCCCAGAACCTTTATAAGATTACTTGTATCGTATTTTCAACCGACTTCAAAAAGGAGGAGGTTCTCAATTCGACTGTATGTTTTTTTTTTTTTTTTTTTTTATGTTTGTTACCTCAGAACTCCGTCATTTATTAACCGATTTGGACAATTTTTGTGTCGTTTGAAAGGGTATACTTCCAGATTGGTCCCATTTAAATTTCAAAAAAAAATACCACCCCTAAGGGTGGAAAAACAACTAATGATGAATTTAACCTACTTCTAATTGTCATATTGACTTGAAACTTTGCAAGTATTTCTATTTCCGTTGATAGTACAGTGGTTCGGTGTTGTTGATCTGATCTGATGCCAAGGCCAGAAGGTGGATAGATGGAACTCTTCAACGGCTAATAGTAGATACTTTGAGTTTGGGCTTATTTTGTTTGATTTGACAAGCCTAACACGTTAGAATCCTTACTTTTCTACTACTGTCTACACTAAAAAGGGAAAAATAAAAACTTTTTAACAAAAAAATAAAAACCGACTTCAAACAAAAGCACTAAAAAGTAAAAAATAACTGATTGGTAGTTTTCATTTACTATACATACCTAATCAAATATTTTCGAAGTCGGTGTGCTTTGGCTAAGTAATTAAAGCCTACCTATTAAATACATACCTAATCAAATATTTTCGAAATCGGTGCCAGCCCATACAAAGCAAAGCACACCGACTTCGAAAATATTTGATTAGGTATGTATAGTAAATGAAAACTACCAATCAGTTATTTTTTACTTTTTAGTGCTTTTGTTTGAAGTCGGTTTTTATTTTTTTGTTAAAAAGTTTTTATATGTCTATCTGTCCACTTATAACAGGGTATTTTTTGAATCTATTTGATGAAGAACTTTTTACATAATATAGATAAACTAGTACTGCCCGCGGCTCCGCTCGCGTTCAGATGACCAAAAACCAAATTCTTAAGTTTTACATATTAGTATACTCTTTTATTGCAGTTTTTGTATTTTTCCCAAAAATGAGATACTTTCCCGCGGTAAAATGTATCCTATATGTTGACCCGGATAACCAGCTAACACCATACCAAACATCAAAATCCCTCCAGTGGTTTTTCTATGATGCAGTAACAGACAGACAAAAATTCTAAAAACTACAGATTCGGCCTCTGTATCAATAAAAATGTTTATTTCAATAAGATTTTCCAAAAAATATTTAATGTACAGATTCGGCTTGGTTACAATTTTATTATATGTAAAGATTAGTGTAAAGTAATAATTTTTTTAGTATAAAATTGTTTTCATAGCCTCGTAAGATACATCAAAGATAAGGAAACAACAAGTTAGTTGATTTTAGCAAAATTTTTATCTGCAGGTTTTGGAATAACAAATTACTTTTTCTCCTAGGATAGAAGATAGAAGTACATACATATTACATATACATTAAACATACGTATATCTAGTGAAGGCAAAACTGAGAGTAGGAAAGTTTAGTTCAAGCTTTCTAGAAACTAGTCCCTAACTACAAATAATTAATATTTTGAAGTAAATTAAGTAAATTTACAAAACCGTCCGTAATTAGGCAGTTATTTTATACGAGCTGTCAAAGCAGTATATCATTTGTAATAGATAAATAATTAAATGAACAAACAATATGATTAACAATATTATTTATGACTACACTGACGCTTACATTAAATTGACGATTCAAAAGTGCTTGTAATAAGTCTAATTCAATAAATTTTATTTCATTTCACTTGTACGTATATGCTGTCAGAGGCGATGCTCTGGAGTTAGTAATTACTCGTAACTCGAACGAAGAACTTCATGGCGCAGTCATATAAGCTAGCCGTAGACAAATTAGATACCATAAAATAAGTTACTATTTCGTCAGTCTTATCTTAAAACGATACTTTTAATTACTCCTCTTAAATCTACAAAGGATAAGTTAAAGCAAACCAAGCGTCAAGTTTCATATTACCGCGGTGATTAACTTGTAATGGAATGGAGAGCGAGTGAACCATTTATTACAAGTCCCGACTCGTGGTCGAATCGACTACATCAATCTTGATTGAAAGAGCTAAATACTGCATAGTGGAGAAAGCTCAAATTAGTCATTTATATATTTTATACTACGATAGACCCTCACTTCGCTCGGGTTCGCCCCTAGGTAAGGTTTAGCGGTTAGTATGGAATAGATAGACTATAATATATATGTGCATAGGTATAGAAGAGCTAGTAAATATTATAAAAAAACTTCAAATAATCCCCTATTTTATTGATTGGTCATAAACGTTGAAATATTCTTTAAAATTGTAGGATATCATGAATTGTTGTCTTTAACTTGAGAAATAATTTGTTCCCAATACCAACTTTCCAATATATGTACGAGTATATGATACCAAAAAATAACCGTTAAGAGTATTTGTTAAAAATATTAATCTGTTAGTCTGTTTATATTCGTTCATTTTCAGAACGATTGAACCGACTTGCGTTACTCTTCCTAGCGAAGAAAAAAGTTAAACTTCTTATATATTTACAAAATAAATGAATAATTTCAATAGAAACTGTAGATAGAGGCAGCTATAAATTTAGATAAATGTGATTATTTCTATGAAAATGTTTCCATAAGACGGAAGATTGATTTTATGAGTTTTTCGGTACGTGATATAATTTAGTGAACAGTTAAGCCATACGAGGGTGACTCCCTAGTACTAAACATATTGCTTAAATAATTTAATATTATTTTTAACTAAAGACTCATCCTCCTTCCTCCTTTAAAGTTTAGTATAGATTTGTCAGATATGATATATTTTTCCGCAGTAAAAAGTGTCCTATAAGTTGGCCCGGATAACCAGCTATCATCATACCAAATTTCATCAAAATCTGTCCAGTGGTTTTCTCGTGATGCGGTAACAGACAGACAGACAAAAATTCTAATAACTACAGATTCGGCCTCTGTATCGATTATAATGACTATTTCAATAAGATTTTCTAAAAAATATTTAATGTACAGATTCGACTCAGAATTTTATTATAGGTATAGATATCTTACGAGTAAAAAACGTAGCTACCTACTGTTTATATATTTCTTTAACTTTGAATTTTCTTTGTAAGCTCCCAAAGCTTTTAGCCAAATATTAACGGAAAGTGTCTATTATATTGAACTTGAAAGCTGTTTGCAAAAATAATGATAGCTTAAACCTTTTAACTACCGTTTTAAGCTCATTATTTTCCGTAACGGTGTTGACTTACCCTTAGTAATAAAAGTTTATGGCTTGGTAAAGATTTAACGCTAAATTTCGATTAATGTGAAATATTGATGTTAATTTTTAACTTCCGATATCGTGATAAATAAGGAGGGGTGCTATAAGTTAACGCCTATAATATTTATATATATATATATATATATATATATATATATATATATATATATATATACATAATATGTATATGTGACTACCTTGTCAGTTTAGTTGTTACCATGTACGCATGTAGTTGCGGAGATTCTGAGTTCGAGTCTCGGGTCGAGACTAAATAGTTACTGGTTTCCAGTTAAAAATACTCTATTGCAGCTAGTAAGTTGGAATTCCTAACTGAAGCTAACGCTAGCTAAACGTTGTCAAAAGTTAAAATTTTTGGTTTATTGGAACAATAAAGTATATTTTATGCTAAAGGTAAAATGGATACCTTTGTCATATCTGTACGATATATTTCGGAATTTAACGAGCTGTGCCAAAACTAAATTGCAATGTTCCGACAAGCTTGCTCGCACGCGATGTTCTTAATTGTTTTCTAATTGCTGTTTAGAGTGGATAAAGCGAAATAATGAATCTTAGACTATAACATCGATATAATAAAACTGAATTACAGGTACTGAATAGAAAGGTAATTTAAATTAATGTTACTATTATAATATTTGCTGTATAAGCAAAAATAATTATTAAAAAGTAGCCACTCACCCTCGCTTCGCTCGGGTTCGCCTCTAGAAAAGCACAAACAGATCTATCCCACGGGAACCGATCATTTTTCCGGGATAAAAAGTAGCCTATTGTTTGAGCGGCAATATAAGGTATCAGCATGCCAAATTTTACTAAATTAGGTGCATAAGTTGTTGTGTACTAAGCTGTAGAAGTTACTATAGTTTTTTAACTAACCCAAGGGAACTCTTTAATTTTCCAGGATAAATACTTAAAATTTTGACCGGGGATATAAGGTACTACCATGCAAAATTTTATTTAAATCGATCCAACAGTTTCGGAGGTAAGCCTGTACAAACAGACAAACAGACAGAGAAACAAAATAATTGAACAAAATCTGGATTTGTTCTATTTCTCTTCATACATCCCTCTGACTCGGTTTTTAGCATTTTTTTTCTATGTACAGACATTCGACCTCTACAGTTTCATTATAATGTATAGATTATTATATATTTTATTTTTAAACTTATTTTTGTAGTAATTAAGTAATTGCTAATCACTTTATAAGCAAATAATATACATTGCTATGAAATGATGTGTTCCTATAATTGGTAGTACATAGTAATTTAAGTAGATGTATGGCATATGTCACATGTAAGTTAATATATACACCTGATAAAGATCCATTCAAATTAATAAATAATTGATATCTTTCTTGTTGAATTAATAAAGAGAACTTCATTTTAGTTATAATATTATATGAAATATTGGTATCGCCCCCTCGCGTGTCCAGGAAGGAGGAGGAAGGCTTGTGTCCAGCAGTGGGACGTAAGGTGGGGCTTATTGAATGAATTGAAATTGATTAATTATTCTCTATATATTGAATAATTTTTATACAAAGTTCCATTTTCATTATCGCAGTTTCCTTTCCTTCTGAATAAAAGCGTATATGCGTCGCTTAAGCGCCAGGTTTTTAACGGTAAGGCTTAATCAAAAACCATTTTATTACACAAGTAGTAATTATTGGTAATAACCAGACTAGCCAGTTTAATATTTATAATTTTTTTAAAATAAAATACAGATTAGGGTATCAAGCTTATAGAGTACTACCGACTCACCCTCGCTTCGCTCGGGTTCGTCCCTAGGGTATGTATACAACTTATTTGAAACGGGTATTATTAAATTTTTATTGGTTTTACTTATTTTTCGTGGGATCCTATTTTTTTTCTAAAATAAAAGTAGCCTAAGTTACTCCTTATTACATCAGCTATCTGCCAGTGAAAGTATCATCAAAATCGGTCCAGCCATTTCAGAGATTAGCCGGAACAAACAGACAGACTGACAAAAATTGTAAAAAAATGTTGTTTTGGTATATGTATGTACCGTGTACACATCCATATGCATTTAGTAAAAAGCTGTTATTTTGACATTGCAAACAGACACTTCAATTTTATTTATCTGTGTAGTTAAAATTCATAATTTTAATGTATGGATAATTTTTTAAATAAATAAAAAAAAATGTTTTTTTTATATAACTCTATACAAAATTATTTTACATAACTTCAACATTTATAAAACTAATGAATTTTCAAAGCTAAAACTAATGAATGTTAAAGACAAAGGACCGTACACCATTTCTAAATAATACCACAGCCTGAGCTTATCTGAGAACCCTGTTAAAAATAATTTAAAACTCTTTATAATAATATACCTTATAATAGCAGGTCTCAACGTGACACGTGCCTTAACTGTAAAAGTGCCCCATAAAAGAAAGAGATAGAAACATAAAATAACAAGCGCTAGAGAGAGAGAAAATATGAATTAGGGTCCAATTCATATTTTGTCCTAAATGTGACATGTGCCGTCTAAAGTAGATTAGTGATGTAAAAGGGCGTGTATATGGGCTATTAAGTTTTACATATGGTATAAAATTTCAAAGGGAATCTAAGAGATAGTCCATTTTTGTACAGCCATTGATTTTTTTAATTTATTTATTAATTATTATTCTTCTTTCATAACATCAGATTATCTAGGTATTGAAAATTCGTTAAAATTGTGATTTTAATTCAATAAAATTTTACTTATATATTATACATATGTTTGTTTATCTTTCTTTTACAAGGCAACGGAGCATGGAATATTTTAAATTTTTGCAAGTGGTTGCAAGTTGCTTACGTACGTGCCTGAGCAAAAGAAAGAACAAAAGAAAAATTTATTTTGTTGTTTGTTTCCGTTTCGAGGTTCACAATGTTCTTAGTTTCCCTAATAATGCATTGGAATATCTCTTCGTATAACGGAAGGACGAATATTATATATTAACTAGCGATTCATCCTCGCTCTGCTCGGGTTCGTTCCTAGTTACGTTTTACCGGTTGGTATAGATTTCTCAGAAATGAGATAATTTCCCGCAGTAAAAAGTATCCTATATAACCCGGATAACCATCTTCAAACCAAATTTCATCAAAATCACTCCAATAGTTTTCTCGTGATGCGTTCTCAGATAGACAGACAGACAGTATCGATAATAACGACTAATTCAAAAAGATTTTTCAAAAAATATTTAATGCACAGATTCGCTTCAGTTAGAATTTTATTATATGTATACATTCGTGCAATAATGAAATTTGGTTATAAAAAAGTTTGTATAAGATTCATGATAAAATGATTTTTGCTTTACGTTTTAAGGGGGTTTGGTTTCTGGGTTGTAGGTGTAAAATTTTGTATGAAACTGTTTTTTTTCTAATTTTCTAAGAGAAATAGCTAGTTAATATATTGAAACTGTAATCGTTTTTAATTATTTTCAACACTTTGAACAAAAACGTAACGTTAGACAAATCATATAATTTTTTTAGCTAAACAAAAATGTTTATATAGCACGAGTAAAATCCTTTTGAGAAATAAATGAATCTTAAACCTCAAAGTAATAAAAAAAACCAAATGCTTGCTTCATAGGAAAAATACATTAGCTAGGTCTCTATTTATGATCCTACTACGACATGTGAAGACGGTACGCGTGTTACTTGGCTGTTACGTAGCACGTGACTGCGAATCGATATCAACGTGATCGAGCAATATTCTGACCTCTAACATAAACTTTATAACGGACTTTGTTAAATATTAGCATGATAGTGGTAATATATTATGAACTTATACATAAGGTTTGTATGTACATAATATACGTATAATTGAGAATCAAACGAACTTACCCTGTGATGTTTGATTTATAATTATACGAGTGTCTTGACCGAAGATGATTATGCTTACAAGCAGCCGTACGCCAGATTGATGCTTACCTAATCACACTTTTAAAGCTATATATACTTTTTTCAAGCTTTTATTCTTAAAAGAAATAGTTTAAACTATTCCTTTTTTAAATAACCTCTTTAGCGCATCCCACCACGTCATCTTGATTCAACTGTCATTACGCGTTTTTGTGTTGTTCGAGTCACGACAATTTTACAAATTTTGTAAAATCAACATTGAAAAAGAAAGCCATTGGATAAGAATAATTCTGATATCGGGAGGGAAGTTTTAAAGAAAGTAAAAAAAACTAAATAGTTAGTACTAAGAAGAGAATAATTTTGTCATCGTAGTAAACGATCTGTAAACGAAATTATAACATTAGAATCACCTGCATATTCGCATTATAATGAAATGGAATTTCAAGATAATATTATATTCAAGTTAAATAAAGTAGCTTTATTACTATGAATATGCCGACATATATCGTGTGTGCAAATTGTATCCCGACATTTTGTGTGTGGATACTATGAAGGCAATAATTGTCCCGACGTAATTTGTGTGGATTACAAATTCTTTTGATTTATATATTTATATTAAATGGTAAGTGATACACCTTTATTAATATGAATATGCCGATGTACATCTTGTGTGCAAATTGTATCCCGACGTCCTGTGTGTGGATTAAAAATTATCTTCATATTATTTTTATATTATATTAAAATTATAAAACAATAATATTAATTAAATATATAAATATTTATATTAAATGGCAATCCTGGCGTGTGGAATATTCTCATAGGGTTCTTAGAACGTGATGCATTTTTATTAGTATGAATATTTTCAAAATATATGTTTGTGTAAAAATTTTCCCGACGTATATTATGTACATACATAAGGTTTGTATGTACATAATATACGTATTAAATATGTGCTTCCTTATTCCTTGCTTAATATTTATTAATTATGAGGCCAAAAGAGTATTGATAGTTTTTGTTGGTGTGACCTCCTAGTAAAAGACAGCGAAATGGCGAATTAAATAATATACTACTTTTTATCTCAGTTTATGTATTTGTTTGTGCGCGCGCGCGCGTGTGTGTGTTTGTGTGCATGTGTGTGTGTGTTCTATTCAGCTCTTTTCAACTTTCTACTACTGTGACTGGCGGACTTTATATTGTGACGGCGTCTTTGGAAAATTAGTTATGTTCTCTCAGACATGTTTTCCTTAACCGTAAGGCAAATGGTAATCAACTTAAAATTGATCAGTAAGAAAAATATCAGAGGTGCGAGATACGCAATTTTAATACACTTTACTTGGGTGAGCTGGTATGTCCATTTTATTCTAATTGGTTACCTTTATCCAAAGATACAGTTAGAGTTCTCTATTTAATACGATTCTATGTAAAATTGCAGGTTTAGCAGACGGTTATGTGGCCATATAACAAACTTCGACAAAGTGACATTGAAATTGTAGTTATTTATCTTACGTAATACATATTAGTAAAGACAATGAACACCTTTGAATGAACCCTGGACCCTCGTCCAACAGTGATAAGACCCATGTCATATGAAGGCTCTTTGGAGGTACTTCATTTCACCCTATGACGCGTAACTTTAAATCCAGAGCGAAAATTATATTTTACATAAATATCACATTATAGTTCATCGATAGGAAAATGAATGTATTTTATAGGTTTCTTGAATGCATTATAAAAACTAAAGATATATTTGTATTTTAAGAACTAGAGTCATAGAAACAACTACGAATTCACCAAACTCTAATAATACTACACACGAATATTATAAAGAATTAAAGCTTGTAAGTTTGTGAGGTTGTTTGTAGGAAGTAATCTCTGGAGTTACTGAACCGATTTAGATGAAATTTGGTAAGAAGATAGTTTGAGACCCTGAGAAGGACTGGTGTTTATCCCGGAAATCATCTCTTAAAGGGGTAAAAATTGGAATGAAAGTTTGTATGGGGAATCAACCTAGAAACGAACCCGACTAAAGCGAGTTTTAGTCGTTAGTAAAAACGTAAACTAACAAAAAACATGAGTTTTCGCTCTTGTAGCCTTTTTAACGTTGTATTTTTAAAATATTAGATTACGCTACAAAAAGTTTTTAGAACATAAAGAGTATCCCATGTCAATAAACTTATCTAGTAGCCTCAAACGATCAAATACAAAGTAAAAAATGTAATAAAAATATTCAGCACTTCTGTTAAATATAAGCATTCAAATACCAAAGGGTTTCTTTTACTATATAGTATCGTCTAAACCGAAAAAGGTATTATACCAAAATGTGGCTTACCCTGTGAAGCACTCTGCCAAATAGTTTGTCATTCTAGGACAATACTTAACCGATGGCCAACAGGGATTATTGTGTGATTTTATAAATCGTTAGCTTTATTGACAGGCTGTCTAGAATCTAGCCTAAAGCTTAGTTTTAGGCTTTGATCCTTTGTTAAATGAATATCTAATCCATACGCTACAACATTGTTATTAAATATTGATTTTGATTTTATTTACTGTAATTCTTTTTAAGAATTGATATACAAAAACTCAATACACACAATTAGGGTCTCAAAAATGTCTTTAAAAAGCGGACATTTCGAAATTATGCGCTTTCCTTCAAATCTCTTTTGTTCATTGCTTTTCGGATGACAGAATTAAAATGCACGTTGTTTCGTTTAAAAAATGTATTTTATGAGGTGCGTGAGTTCGAATTTGTGTTTAAACACTAAAACTTTCGATCTTTTTAATTTTATCCTTTAGGATAAATTAACGTCACATGTCGATGCTACCAAAAATACCTTAACTTCACTCGTGTGCATCCCTAGGTACGTTTAAAAGTACTTTTATAAGTTCATAAGTACCATATATAATTTTATATGCGTTTAGCAAACAGACCAACAGACAGATAGACAAAAAATTTAAAAATTGTGTTTTTCTTATAAATACCGTATATAATTTCATATACATTTAGTAAAAAGCTGTTATTTTGACATTAAAAACAGACAATTCAAAATCTATAACTATTTTTTTTATGTCATCTTTCGATTTATTTTGATTTTTGATTCCGTGAATTTTGCATTAGAAACGTTATTTTTAAGGGTGATAATAAAAAAACATTTACTACTTTAAATTACTTCATGACTGTAATTAGTAAGTAATTTAATCGATCAAGTAATTAATTTGTCATCGATTTCTCAAATAAATTCACCGTTAACTTAGATGCTGTCATTATCGTTCAAAGACATCTCTATCTCTCTGCCCGCGGCGAAACCATTTTTCCTCTCGGACCCATTACTTAAGAATAAAGGAGTGCCGATTACGGTAGTTAATGACAAGAGAAGCTTATATTGAACCGTAATAACCACGATGTAGGTTAATCCTTCCTTTCATAAAATTTTCGAGTTTTAGTGGCATTTTCTATACATATAATAAAATTGTAACTGAGCCGAATCTGTACATTAAATATTTTTTGGAAAATCTTATTGAAATAGACATTATTATCGATACAGAGGCCGAATCTATAGTTTTTAGAATTTTCGTCTGTCTGTCTGTTACCGCATCACGGAAAAACCACTGGAAGGATTTTGATGAAATTTGGTATGATGGTAGCTGGTTATCCGGGTCAACATATAGGATACTTTTTACCGCGGAAAAATATCTCGTTTCTGAGAAAAAATACAAAAACTGTAATGTAAGAGTATACTAATATGTAATATCTAAGAATTTTGTTTTGGTCATCTGAACGCGGGCGAAGCCGCGGGCAATGCTAGTTTACTATAGGTACGAGTATACCTAATAAGAGCATCCTTTAGTAACTTTTTTGGAATATACTGTACTTAACGTTGCAAGTTAAAAAACAGCATAATAATGTCCTCTACAAAAACTGTACATGAATGTACTCATTGATCCTATGTGGCTTGAAAGATAAATATACATGTTACTAATAGTATAAATGAGAAAGTATGTGAGTATGTATGTATGGATGTTTGTTACTGTTTCACGCAAAACCTATTGAATGGATTTTAATGAAACTTTACAATAATATAGTTCATACATGAGGATAACATATAGGCTACTTTTTATCCCGGAAAAATGTACGGTTCCCGGGGGAGAGATTTGTTTTTGTTTTTATAGAAGCAAACTCGAGCGAAGCGAAGATGAGCCGCTAGTTTTCATGTAAGCGTGAAAAGTCATTAATTTACTGCCTTACAGTCATTAATTTACTGCTTATCACGGAATTTCAAAAGTTTTTGACCTACGAAGCTGTAATTCAGCAGGTAGGTAGTTTCAATTATATATCACGTTCATGCTATTAAATTTTTACTTTATGTTATGTACTTGTTATTGTTAACACAAAGTTAAGCACAGCGAACATGAAATAAAAGCTGTTTTTAAAAGAATATGTACACGTATAACTTATTGTCAAAAGTAATTTACAAAAATTTAACCCACATTAGTGATATATGATAGTATATTTTTGTATATATCTATATAAATAAAAATGCATGTACATATTGTAGTCTATGCTTTCCTAAGCAATTGATTCGTTTATGATGAAACTCTGCTGGATTCTTCCGTATACGACCGCGAAGGTTCCTGGCGAATTTTTCGAAGTGAAAGTCAACGTAAATGATTATTGATATCAGCTCATTTGTTATAGAAATTCAATTCGACTTATTATAAAAACGCTTATTTTATTATAGTAGTTCAATATTAATAAATATAATAAATACGTTGGGACATTAACACACAGCACCATCTAGTTCCATGGTAAGCTGCTTGTGTTATGGATACCAGATAGTTGTTACACTACACATATATAACTTTAAATACATACATATTATAAATATAAACAACCATGACTGGAGTACAAACCTTCGTCATCACACAAATGAATGCCCCCAGCGGGATTCGAACCCGAGACCGTTGGCACAGAAAGTAGTGTCACTACAAACTGAGCCAAACGTGTCGTCAATGAAATAAAGATCAAATCAATTCTTTAGTTTTATAGCTTCTAGGTTCAATGAAATCTCGAGATAAAAATTTCATTCTACCGCACATTAAATACACACTTAATTTACACTTTCTCTTAAAGCAATAAACAAGTTTACTACTTTATAATTTCATTTTTACATAAAAATAGAAACAAATGACGCGATTAAAGTAACTTATGTGGTTTTCACAAAATCCAGCTACTTGTAAGCTTTGAATTAGGTACTTATCTCACCTTTATCTTTATTAGGTCTAGCGTGTTGGCTTCTAGCCTTCATTATAAACCTAAGAATAAACTAAATAGTACAAATGGCATAATTGTAATAACTACGATCTTAATCCATACTAATATTATAAATGTGAAAGTGTGTTTGTTTATTGTTAGTTTGTCCTTCCTTCACGTCAAAACCGAGTAACGGATTGGCGTGATTTTTTTGTGTAGAGATAGATAGAGGGCTGTATAGTGACATACGCTACTTTCTACCGCGAGAGGTTACCTCATTCCCTTACCCATTTCATAATATTATAGTCTATCTATTTTATACTACCGTTAAATCGTACCTAAGGACGACCCCGAGCGAAACGAGGGCGAGCCATTAGTTTTTATATAAAAAATAATTAAAACGCTCGTTTTAAAAATATTCTCAAGTAATTGGATCTATCATTTTTTTTTTTAAATTAAAAAAAATTAAGCGTTGAAATCACAATCTCACGTAAACGCCTTACTATGATAACATATTGTATCCTTTATGTTACTTCAGGAAAACTAAACGTGTAAGTTGGTACGTCTTTCTCAAACATCAACAATAAACGCTTAATGACGTGTAGAAATTATTAATATTAGTATAATAGTCTTAATAACATAACTTTATTATTTCGATATAGGTATGTCATGAGATATAAAAATATTTAGTAAAATAGTGAAGAGCCAAAGCAGTACACTGGTGCTTGAATAAAGTCACCGTTAAGTGTTGATTGGCATATTTAAACATAAAGCTGTTATAAGACCAAATTAAATATGTTATTTATCTTCAATATGTATATGTAACTTCTACACATTCTTTACTCTATACAAACCCCTACTGATTTGCAAGGCTTAAACCATTGTGCTTACAATTTATTGCACTATAAATTTAAGTTTCAGTGTTAAAGATTCATTAAGTATTCGAATATTAAAAGTAAACAGACCACCTTGTGTGAAGAATTGTAATACAACGAAATTTATTAAATTTCGTCTAAGCTACGTGACTGGCCGCAGGGTGGGTTTTCAAGCCCATTAACCTTGTCTGCCCATGATTTAGGGCTAAATGCGTATTTCCTTGTGTTTCTGCCTTAGTTTTGAGCGGAACAGATTTTTTTCTTATATTTAAACGAACATAATTTAGACTTTTCCTGCAAATGAGAGTATTAGCTTTACTCTTTTTAATTTAACTTAGTTAAAATTTTATAAAAGATATTTCAAGGTTATTTTTATGGCTTGTAGTAATATTATAATCAATTACATAAAACAAGTTTTTTAAATGCTGAAAAGATATATTTTATCTATATGTATATATAAATATCAAAAATAAAGATTTATTTTTAAATTACTACTAAATAGGACTTGATTATCCTCATTGAGAAGGGAGGCCCACGCCCGGCTGTGGGACGTTAAAAAAGGGCTGAATACAATTTTATCAATTGTATTATCTATTAATGCCATAGTTTATTAGTGTGTGCGTTTGTTACATCTTATTACTGCAATGGCTTAACAAATGGCAATGAAATTCGAAATGAAGATAGCATTAGTTTCAGGATTATCGACATGACGCAACTTCAACAGTCTTAGACGTCTTAAGTTTCGAACAATAGCGATTAATACATATTAGTTACCAAGTCAGTAGTAGAATGTGCGTTATCTTAGGAAATGTTTCGTACCTCTTGTTCTGGAAAACGTCGAAAATCGGCTTTTCTGGCAGCGTGTAAAAAATAACAAAATAACCAAACTGAGCGTAAAACCTCAATATAAAATCTGTAACAAAACAAACTGAAATTCAGTAAAAGAGTGAACACGTTATAACAAAATAAACAAAATATAATTTAAATAAATAACGTATTTGCCACGATCTTTGTTTCAGAACGTTAATAAATATTTGTAAGATTTATCGCGGTATTGTTATATTTTTATTTAATAGAATAAATGAAAACCATATTTAAAAGTAAAGCCATCTGATGTTAAAAAATGTAAATGAAATAAATAATAATAGAATAAATAAAGAAAGCAAAAGATAAAATATAAGAACTCACGTTAAATGGGGCCGTCGCTAGTACATTATTCTCTTGAATTGTGGCTGTGAAATAAGCGATTTTATTCAGAAAAATGAACTAATAAAAAATTAAAAACATATGCTAAGGACGAATGATATTCAGATAAATTTAAGGATTTTAGGGTTCTCCTCTAAAAAAACAAAAACAAATCTATCCCACGGAAACCGTATATTTTTCGGGATAAAAAGTAGCCTGTGTTGTTCTGATGTATGACCTATAATTATTGTGAAGTTTCATTTAAATCCATTCTGTAGTTTTTGCGTGAAAGAGTAACAAACATCCAAACATATATACATTAGACATCCAGACATCCATACACAAACTTTCACATTTATAATATTAGTAGGATCAAAACTGTTCGTATCTAAGATTGGAAAACTATAAAGTCGGTAGTAATTATTTTAATGTTCAAGAATTTTCTTTCTTGAGATTTATAAGAACCACTTTTAAGTTAAACATATAACCCATTAATAAAAAATATAAAAAAAAACGGTGCCCAATTTCCTAAGATATCGAGTAACACGGAAACAAAAAAACATACGCCCAAATTGAGTACCCTCTTATTTGCCATTGAACAAAGTTGTCTTATTAGTATAATGGCATTTAGCAATTTCTCTTAATCATAAAACATGATTTGAAATTAAAAATATTTCGTCCTAAGACATCATTTAAGTAAATCATAAAGATTAATATGAAAATTTGTTATTTTATAGTACCATCACTTCTTTGAGTTCAAAGGCTTACCTTATATTTATATAGAAAAAATCATGTATTATTTTAACGATTTGCAAAAAAAAATTTTTTTAAATATAGTAAAGTGTCTTATGGCCCCAACCACAGAGGAGAAAACACAAAGGAACAAACAAGCAGTACATTTTCGCCGTCAAAACAACTCTTATAATATAAATTGTATTATTCCATTTCGTGAGACGTTATGGTGTTTTCGTATGAAGTAAGTATGTGCTATAATAGACTTTACTGCATAAAAAATGTAGTATATGTGGAAAGATAGAAGTAAGAAAAAACTAGCAAGTAGTGTAGTTTTTAGGAATCCGTAAATTCTATATAATAAATTCTTATTCGACTGATGTGTCTATCTGTTGCAGTCTTTTCGTCTCAGACTTCTTTCTCCTAAAGCTAAACTAATAAATATTTTATGTGCTTGAGTCTAGTCATATATAAGTATACATATGTTTATTAAATAATATTCCATAAACTGTCTTAGATTTAGCTTTTTTATATATTAAAGTAAAAATTAAAATCGGACATGTTCAGGCTTGTCTTACACACACGAGAGTTCCTTAGCATCAAATGTTACACATGATATACATTTGTTTTAAAATAATATTATATAATACTCAAAATAGAATATAATTATTATTAATAGAATACACATTATTGTGACGAGTTAATAAATGTTAATAAATAAAAAAAAATGTTTATTATAAATTATTATTCATATTTTTTTCTTAAAAATTGTAAATTAACGACGAATATTTATATATAATAAATTTTCCCTTATTGCCAGCTGATACAAAGCAAAGCACACCGACTTCGAAAATATTTGATTAGGTATGTATAGTAAATGAAAACTACCAATTAGTTATTTTTTACTTTTTAGTGCTTTTCTTGAAGTTGGTTTTTATTTTTTTGTTACAAAATTTTTTATTGACTTGAACATTTCTTTTGGCGGGGTCCATTTATATAATTCTTTAGTCCAAGACTTTATACTATTAAGTAATACGAGTAATAATTACTTATTACTATACGGATATGTAAGCATTAACTCTACTTTATCAAACTTATGTATTAGCCATCTGACTCCTACCTCAGACCTGCCTTACAGAAACACGGATTGAATGAAATTAATTCTAACTTAGCGTCCGAGTTTGTCGCACAAATTTCTCTAGCTTGCTTGCGAAAGTAATGGTCCATTAATTAATTAATATGTGCTTTGGCATAAACTACTCTTATATCTATAACTAGCATTGCCCACGGCTCCGCCCGCGTTCTGATCACCAAAACCCAAATTCTTAGGTTTTACATATTAATATACTCTTACATTGCAGTTTTTGTATTTTTTTTCTCAGAAATGAGACATTTTCCCGCGGTAAAAAGTATCCTATATGTTGACCCAGATAACCATCTATCACCATAACAAATTTCATCAAAATCCCTCTAGTGGTTTTTCTGTGATGCGGTAACAGATAGACAGACAGACAGACAAAAATTCTCAAAACTATAGATTCGGCCTCTGTATCGATAATAATGTCTATTTCAATAAGATTTTTCAAAAAAAAAATCTTATACAGATTCGGCTCAGTTACAATTTTATTATAATATGTATAGATAGATATTAAATACATTGCTTCTTTATTCTGTTGCTCATGAAAGATGCACTAATTAACACGCTTTTGCCTTTTTATATAAAAAAATAATAAACAAAAAAAATCAAATCGGTTCAGGCGTCTTCGAGTATTCAGTGAGGATATATAAAAAAAAGATTTCGACGAAGTGAGAACCTCCTCCTTTTTGGAAGCCGGTTAAAAATATTTAATGTACAGATTCGGCTTAGTTACAATTTTATTATATGTGTATAGATTGCTTTAAGTCATCAAGCGTTATTACAACAGCATTGTCCCTGGAGTATAAAATAATCACATTCAGATTTTATAGATATTGCTTAAATTTTAACTACCGTATTTTCTTTGTTTTCTGATTAGTATTTCAAAAATATATAAACGGAGCCCTAGGTGATCATTACTGCGACCATAGGTTATCACTATGTCGTATTTAATGTCGTTTTATAGTGGGTCCTGCTCGTTTTACAGTGGTTAGGGTTCGAGTCCCGCGTCACGCCAAGTACAGTTATTGGGTTATTAGTGAAGAAATTCTCGGTTATAGCTTGAAATTGGCATCGTTTCACCCCCTTGTCTCAGAGAGCTTTGCTGTCAAGTCGTGGGTCCTGCGGCTTTTGTTTTTGCGCACATAATTGTGTATTAAAATATATCCTCCATGTGGGCTTATTGCTAGAATAAAATTGGCCGTCGTGACCGTAAACGGCCAGAAGAATATTATTGTTATTTTTAACACTACACGTTATATTGTGACCATGGTCAGCAGATGGTCTTAGAAAATTCATCATCCATCGAGTTTACTAGACTCACTTGGGGGTTGTCAACAATTTGCTTCAAGCTATTTGTAATTAGAAAACTTCTAGTCTGGAGATATTTGATATAACAACGCTATATCATTAAATTTGTAATAAAATTATCTACATTTCGATACTTGGTTGGTTCCGGACAATACGATCCGATACGAGCAATTAACTACTTCAATTTACATGTTTATATCTGTATATCAGGTAATGTGTGGATTCGAAAAAGCCAGCTAACCATATGACGGCATTTTCTACAAGTCTTTTACTTACGATTGATACTAAATTGTAACAGGAAAAGAGTTCTTTATTTAAAAAAAAAACTTTTTTTTTCGTATTTATTATACCTGAGCATTTTTTTTTCACAATAATATCTTAAATTCGGATTGAAGTAGTTTAAAACAATTTTATACTATTTTAATATTATATATATTATTTATTTACTTTTACTATTTATTTAATAAAGTAAATTGAATACTTGAACAAATAAACTCGATAAATTGCATATTTCGAATAATTTCTGTTTATATATCAAAACATAAAGAGCTAATACAAGCCATTTCAAATGCATTAAACTCAAATAGAAAGCTAACAGAGTTATAAAAATACTGACGTCGTTTTAATCCCCGTGAGAAAAAGCTAACTTACGTTCAACATGTAACTGAAAATATCTGAACAAATCGCGAATTTTAAACTCTATTGTAGTAAAATACGCTCTTTTTTCCTATACATTTAGTATAAAACATGTGTGATACGTGAAAATTAAAACCGTAGGGTGTAATGTCAGTCTCTCACGCGAAAGGTGAAATGGGGTCGAAATTTTAACTAGTTACCGT
Organism: Brenthis daphne; assembly: GCA_947093115.1. NCBI lineage: Eukaryota > Metazoa > Arthropoda > Insecta > Lepidoptera > Nymphalidae > Brenthis > Brenthis daphne. The sequence goes on from OX352474.1 coordinate 25,706,105, forward strand.
TTATGGTGATTTTATAGCTTTTTTGTAAACATGTCGAAATTTATGGTGTCAGGGTTAGGGGAATTTTAATCACTTGTTACAGTGTATATTTATGTCGTAAATTTTCTTTTATTAAGCAGATACGAGTTGGTTTGGAAACAATAGCCGAAAAGTGAGGCTTTACATTTAGTATATCGAAGCTACAGTAATGCATTGTAATAAAAAAAAATACTTTTATTGACTTAAAGATTACATTCCAAGCTAGTCGCAAGGGCCCCTGTACTAGGTGATAGACCCGTATTACTAGGTACCCCGCTCATCCACCAAGAGTAGAAAGTCAACAAACAGAGTGAAAACAAAATAAAAATTTACAATAAATTACATATGCCATATTAACTACTAATACTTTTGCCATTTACCCGTGCCCTTTTGGTTAGTTTTAATACCAACATGTACCAAATATCCATATCATTTTGTTTGGGATTGGTAGTATATTGGTAGTACACATATGTATACATCGAAGTAAATTCGATATTTAGATACTGATAATTAATTATGTATTTTAATTATTGTAGTTAGTGGAAAATGCTAATAAGCTTCAACCCATCAAATAAATAAATAAATAAATATTTAGTGTTACCAATACATTTTACTGGCCATTTTATCGTTTTAAATAAAATTTAATGTAGCAACGACACATGTTAAAGGGCTGGAAAGGGTAGCGTGGTCTGATCTGTATCAATGAGGGTTACATATTTATTAAATGTTTGAGCTTTAAATTTTAAAACTTGATTATAGGAACAAATTTTATTTATTGAAATCTATATAATATACTTTAATATATAATATGCGAAAGATTGAGAAATGCTGAACCGATTTCAGTGAAAGGAATGTATAAATTATAAATATAAGTTTATGGATTACCATAGGTACAAGTATCTTTTTATCAATGTACCTCGCTAGTGGAGTCAGAACATAACTACATATGTATGTACGTCTTTATAATACGTAAACTAGTGTTGGCCCAGTATTTAGTCCAGCTCATCAATAATAGCTAATAAACAAAAAAAGAATCGATTGATAAACAAAGAAAGAAACGTACTGAACTATTTTGTCTTTATCTATTTATGTATAGACTAGCTACTCACCCTCGGTCCACTCGGGTTCGTCTCAACGTTTGAAGGTTAGTATAGATTTCTCAGAGCTGAGATATTTTTCCGCAGTAAAAAGTATCATATATGTAGACCCGGATAACCAGCTATCACCATAGCAAATTTCATCAAAATTCCTTCTGTGGTTTTTCTGTGATGCGGTAACAGACAAACAGACAGACAAAAATTCAAAAAACTATAGATTCGGCCTCTGTATCGATAATAATGATTATTACAATAAGATTTAAAAAATATTTAATGTACAGATTCGAACCAGTTAGATTTTTATTATGTGTATAGATTAAGGTTTAGATACGGATAGGTACGAAATTTCCTGTGTTACAAACAACATTATAATAATATGGACCTATATAACAAATTTTAACTATTTTTATAGTAAAGTAACTGCATTCGATATAAATAAAAACAATTTTTCAAAGAAACCAAAAATAGCATAGTATTTTATTTTGAAATAGAAAAAATACATAGTACACACGAAGCATTTGACAGCCCGTAGCGCTTTCCAGCTACGATGCAATCAGTTGTGAGCTATTGAAAGTTAGATGGATGATTTCAAATGTTACGAAACTTTTCTAAGATGAGAGATGTATTTGAGTTAGTAAATTAAAAGTATTACATACTATCATAATTCGGGTCCTTGTCACTGCAGTATAGTGGTGTCGGTTTGATGCTGGTTTGAAATAAATACATTTTGCTATCTACTCTATATATAAATTAACGGGTTTAAAAAATAGAAGCTTAAATATGTAGTGTTACAGCCTTAGGTCTCTATGGCATTGTTATCTCGTTGTAAAATATTTATCTTAATATATACATACTAGCATTGCCCGCGGCTCTGACCGCGTTCAGATGACCAAAAACTAAATTCTTAGGTGTTACATATTAGTATACTCTTACATTGCAGTTTTTGTATTTTTTTATCAGAAATGAGAAATTTTTTCGCGATAAAAAGTATTCTATATGTTGACCCGGATAACCAGCTATTCCGGGGCAGAGGCTGACTGCTACCGGACGCGTCCCCCGGGTGGCGGATAGGGGAAGCCACTCGCGACTGTTCCCCCAGACAGGAGCTTGTGGTACCGGAGCAATCCGGCGCGGACCAACAGCCAGGAGGGGCAGGGGGAGCGGTGTCAGGAGGGCGCCGTCTCCTTCTTGGAGGTAGCGCGGTGTCTCCGGCCGTTTCGCGGTAGGAGGCGCTGCGCGGGCCGTGCTGCCGGGGCTAGCCCGTCGGTGCGGTGGCTGGAGTGGGGCCAGTTCGGTGGTCCTGCGTCTGGCGTGGGTGTCGGCAGCCATCTTGGTCCGGAGGTGGGCCGACGGTAGGGGGGCCGCGGGGGAAGAGGAGTGTCGGTATGGTGATGCGCCGCTCGTCCCTATCTCCCGCGGCCTAGCGGGGCCACCACCGTTGATGGTGGACGCGGTGGGGCTGTAGGGGAAGGGGAGTGTCGGCGTTGTCGCATCCTCTACTCCTGCAGCCGTTTGGGCTGGGCTCGGTTTCGGGCGTTGTTGGAGGTTGCCCAACTTGGGTGTGGAAGGACAGGCTTAGGCCGCTTATTTTTGCAGGTTGCCCACTTCGGTGGGCGGTGTCTGGTCGTGTGGGGCTGCTCCGGGTACTTCTCTGTTCAGCAGAGTGGACTTAGGAGCAGTCTCACGTTCAGGGTTGCAAGTCTTCCCATAATGGGGTCGTCTCGCTTGGGGCGGCCTCATGGTTGGTGGCTTCGGCCAACCGTCGGGGCGTCACGGTTGTATGCGAAAGCGGTCCCGTGGCGTCCCATATGGCGGCTGTGGGGAAAGTTGGGTTTTAGTGGGTATGCCGGTCTCATTAGCCGGAGAGTCTCCACATAACCACCCTGGGGGGAAGTCGGGTGGTATCCGTAATAGGATTTCCCAACTATAAAAAAAAAATAAATAAAAAATAACCAGCTATCCATATCAAATTTCATAAAAATCCCTCTAGTGGCTTTTCTGTGATGCGGTAAGAGAGAGAGAGACAGACAAAAATTCTAAAAACTATAGATTCAGCCTCGATAATAATGTCTATTTCAATAAGATTTTCCAAAAAATATTTAATGTACAGATTCGGCTTAGTTACAATTTTATTATATGTATAGATAATTCTTCTGTACGTGTGTTTGTCACCTTACTCCTCCTAAAGGGCTAGAACGGTTTGGCTGAAATTTTGTGTGGTTATTTCAATTATGGGTTCCTAGATAGTTTGATAACACAATTGGACCCGGTAGGTGGCGCTGCTGTTTGTATGTCACTGATCTTCTCCTAAACGGTTTTAATGATATTTTTTGTGTATGTTTGAGTAGGTCTAACTAAAACTAGTAACTAGTATGAAAAAATAATAATAAATATGTCTGATGGAATACATACAAAACTTAATGTTCTTTTTCATAATTTTTAAATATAGGTATTAGTATAGATAACGATGATGACTTTCTAATCTATTTTGACCGCGGCGGCCAATCTTACTGAGACAAACCTGTTATCACACAGTTTTACTGTTAACCCTAAGTAAGGGCCTAAGACTAACCAAGTAAGCAGAGGATATTAAGGTGTACAAATGTACGCGCAGACTCTGTAACTCTCACATGCCCGTGGGACCACAATTTGACACGACCAGTGCGAGATCAGGAGCAAGACCGACCTCTTTACATATTCTTCGAGGCACGGGCATTTGAACATAGCCAACTCTCCAACTCCGGATTTATTATTGATAATTTTTAAATAGAAAAACTCCATAACTAAACTTGGCTCGACCCAGGACATGAACTCAGGACTTCAAGATCTACAGCTGCACACGCTGGCTACTACACCACCAAGGCACTTAATTAAAGATAATATACATAAAAAGGCTAAATACATATTCTTCACTCGATCCTCTCTCGTATCTCAAAAACCAACTTCTAAACAATAATTCTAACTATAAAACTAGTTAAACTAGATTCAAATCCGAATATTACTTACAGCTTACTTTTAGGACGAACTAGAACGTGAAACAGTGCAAAGTTGTAAATAAAGTCATCCAGTCCGTCGGAGGCAGCGTCATGCTCCCCATCTTTAGTCACGTCTGCTTTTATTGCTACAACAATGCTACCAACTTCCAAACAATAAAACAATCGTAAATTAAACTTATAATATGAAGTTAAAATGTAAAAATATACGTTGTTCTGAATTCTAATTATATTAGGCAATTTATTTTGTCGTATTTTATATACTGTTTATAATAGTAAACGTGCATATTAATGTATAGATAATGTAATATAGATTTTTTTGCATTTTCTGCAATTTTTAGCACATTGTTTAGATGTATCTCTTAAGGTTTAGTTAGCGTTAGTAATGTACGAAAAGAGTTATTTAAACAAAACACCGTCATAGTTCAGCTATTTAATATAAAATATTTACAAATTATATATAAGCAAACAGACATACATACAAATCGACAAACATTTCACCGACTAGGTATTATTATGGGGTCTATATTCTTTCTATACATAATCCGTCAGTCGTGTTCACAGATTTCTCGGAGATAGCTTGGGAGATTTTGTAAGTTTCCACTGTTTTCTATTATATTTCATTGGAAATATTTAATGTATAGATTTCACTTTACTACTTTTTAATTATATGTATAGATATTCCACTAAAAGTTATCTTATTTATTCACTTTACATCAAATCCATTAGTTTGTCAATCCTATTAAATAGTGAGCTTAATAGATTACATTAAAATCATTATGATATTTTTTAAGCTTTTTCGGTGAGTTATTTACTATTATAACTTTAAAATGTGTAGTTTAATTGAATAAGTTAAACTTTGAATTCAAGAACAAAAGAATATTATTTTTCAAATTGTTAAGTATTGCGGTGGTATTATTTCCATTACTAGTACTGAGAAATTCTGAGAGTGAGTGTTATTTGTTTAATGTGGGTTTCTAGTTTATTAACTGTGAAGATGCAGGCGCATCACTTGCACGTAATGTATAAATTTTTCCCGCGGTAAAATGTACCCTATATATTGACCCTGATAACCAGCTATCATCATGTCAAATTTCATCAAAATCCCTGCAGTGGTTTTTCTGTGATACGGTAACAGACAGAGAGACGGACATACGGACAAAAATCTAAAAACAATAGATTCGGGCTCTGTATCGATAATAATGTTTATTTCAATAAGATTTTTCAAAAAATATTTAATGTACAGATTCGGAGTAGTTACAATTTTATTATATGTATAGTTACAAAATTGTACATGGGGGCTGGACGAATACGGATGAAGTTTAGTACACAGATAGATATTACCTGGAAAAAACAGAGAGGCTGTAAGAAATGAAATTTGCCAAAAAGTTGCCTACTGTATATATATATATATATATATATATATATATATATATATATATATATATATATATATAATACTAGCTTTATTTGGCTTCACTCGAACCATTGCCAAAATTGACGACATAACGTGATCAACTTCCCGACAAACAAAATTACACTCATGTAGATTTTTAGCTTATTCACCTCTTTTCAACCCCTTAAGGGGGTGTTTTTCAAAAAGCACGAAACATGTATGTATTTATTTGTTGACAGAAGTAATCCTGCGAATTTTCGAATTGATACATCTCTCTTATATAATTCCCTCATACAAATTTTGAACCTCTTTTACCCCTTAAAGAGTTGAAATTTTAAAAATCCGTTCTTAGCTGATGCCTATGTCATAATGATAATTTGTATGTTAAATTTCAACCCAATTCATTCAGCGGTTTGAGCTATGCGTTGCCAGATCAGTCAGTCAGTCACGGTTTCCTTACAATACAAAAAAGTATAAAAGATATCAAGGATTGAACCTGAGTAAGGGTTTAACACACATATATTAAGCCCAATATTCATAAAAACGATAATGTTACTTAGAAAAAATTAACAATAAAAATATTTTTTTCATTTTAAACTTTAATTCGAAGTAAGCTATTTAAAACAAATTACGCAGAAACAGCCGTACTTAATAAATACATGAAAACTTTTTATTTTTCATAGAAAACAATTGAGCCATACATGTAATTAGACGTATACAAATTGCGTAGCGATTAAAAAACCCATCGGCCCACTGTATATTGGCCAGCAAATCACGCAAAAATAAAATAAAAGCGAACTCGTTAGAACTTGTTAAATATAGAGCCGTGTGTACAAAGTTTGAGGTGAAATACACTAAGTTTACGATAATAGACTCTTATCGGGGCCAATCTGTTCCTTTCCATCGAAATTCTCTTTTCCCTGGCACACAATTAGCTTTGATAGCTTTTTATATCGCGTCATGCTTGCTACGCATTTTTGCGTTTAAGCCTATAAAATACAAACTAAACCAAGCCAGACTTGTAATATGGGACCAATTTTTAGATGATTTATGATGGCTTTTAAATATCAAGGTCTATGGTAGATAGCTATACCAGCGTCGCTCAAACTATCTCGCTAGGAAAACTCGTTTCAATCTTCATAATAGCCATATGATATACGTCGTATTAAAGTTTTATACATTCGTTTATCCTTTACTTGATATTTCAATGCACGTAGAACAAAGACCTCTCTAAGTCAGAATCGTGAATATTAAAATAACACACTGTTATTATAATTGCAAAGTTTATATTTGTTGTATAAAGGTTTATTATTCCTCGCTAAAACTACTGAACAGGTTGGGATGTTTAGTACATAGATAAGCTTTATTTATTTTTTTAACATTGGAAAATGCATTTAGGCATACCACCTGTATACGTACAGGTGATTATGTGGGATATATGTGTGGGAAAATACTCAAAGTAAAAGACAGTGAAATTTGCTTCTTAAATAGTTTATTAATTTTTCCGTCTTAGCTCGTTCACACCGTCTTACACACTATCCTCCATCTTTTATCTTTCGTTCCTTTCTCTCCCATACCTGTTGTTCCTTTCACTCACTCTTACGTTCCGTTCCCCACATTCGATCATCCTGCTATTATGTCTGTCCCCAGACATTCCTTACTTCTCCACTCATACATCCTGCCACACCACTATCTTACCTATCTGCTTTTAATCCTTAAAATAAATACAAACATTTTCATATATAATATAAGCACAGTTATTTTAATTTAACCTAGTTACAAAAAAAATACATGTTATAAACACAACTTTCAAATCCTTAAGAAATATCAATTACAGATATTTATTTTTAATTTTAAATACAACTTTTTTTTTAATAAAATAGTAAGAGATATCAATTAGTCCTCTAAATTTAAATACAATTTTTGTTCTTTTTTTTCATAAAATAATGAGATAATATATCAACTATAGTTTTAGTAAACATAAATACAACTTTATTCTTTTTTTTTCAAAACATAGCAAGATATAATATAATTCAAAGCTTTCTTAAATTTAAACTTAAACTTAATTATGTCTACTTAAGCTACACTAACTTTCATGCCATTCTTCTCACTCATGCATCACACATACTTACCTCTTAGCTAGTAGTATTCGTCTCTGGCCATTTCTTTATATGGTCTGCTGAGCTGGAGGTGCAGTTGGGACCTTCTGCAGCAGTGTCAGCTTTCTCCACATCATAGCGATCATTCAGATGAACTTTAGTAACTCTATAAGGGCCTAGGTACTTTGCCTTTAGTTTCAAACCTTTACCAAATTGAGTTCGCTTTATGGCCACTAGGTCACCTACAGCATACTTCCGACTCTTTTTTCTCCTTCTATTGAAGTATTTTTTGTTTTCCTCTTGCACAGTCAGTATTTGTTCTTTTGCCTTTTGACGTAACTCCTCTCTATTATTTTCATATTGTCTAGCATTTTCCTCTTGAAGTAACTCCAAAATTTCTATGTCTTCTTTACACCTCATCTTAGTGCCAATTAATAAGTCATAGGGTGTAGTATTAATACTCCTCTGATAGGTGCTATTCAGTGCCCTTTGGACTCTACTTATATGTTTGTACCACACACCTGGGTTTTCAATACAAAGTTTGGTTAGCATAGGAACTATTATTCTGTGGACTCTCTCTACCTGTCCATTACCTCTAGGCACTCCTGTTGTGATGGTGATATGCTGAATATTTTCTTCTTTACAATATTCTTTAAACTCATGGCTTGTAAATGCTGTTCCTTTATCAGTTATCAGCCTATTAGCATTTCCAAATGTTTTGCTGGTGTATTCTTAATTTGTTCAGCATCTCTGCACTTGACGTACTTTTAGTTGGAAACAACCATACAAACTTAGTAAAGGCATCAATTATGGTAAGGATGTAATTGTACTGCTTCCGAGTTTCAGTCAATGGTCCTAGATGGTCAATGTGTAGGGTATCCAATGGCGAGCATTCTTTTCTTATAGGGTTCAGAAACCCTTCTTGCTTACTTCTTTCCTTGTAGCCAATAAACATGGTATGCATGTGATTACAAATTCCTCTAACTTCCTGTCTATGTCCTTTATATAATAATCTCGACTTATTAATTCTTTCATTTTTCTTTTTGAAAAATGCCCTTTGCTATGTATTCTCATTATAATTTCTCTTTCTAAATGTTTAGGTATGACCAACAATTTCTCTGGACCTCTGTAGAGTAAATCTTCATCTTGTGAGTAATCCTTGTATGACTTCTCTTTAAGTATCTCTTTGATTGCTCTGATGCCATCGTCCTGATCTTGAGCTTGCTTAATCTGATCTTTTAAGGTTGTTACTGTAGCCACATATGGATATCGGCTGAGCGCATCAGCATGACGCATTTTCTCCCCAGCTCGGTGCTCCACTTCAAAGTCATATTCATTAAGCATCAACACCCACCTTGCAACTTTAGGTGTCAGATCTCTCTTCATCAGGGTTTGCTGAAAAGCTTTACAATCAGTTACTAACTTGAAATGTTTTCCATACAAATAATGACGGAATTTTTTAATCCCTTCTATAATAGCCATAGCCTCAAGCTCATAACTCGAATACCTACTTTGAGCTTCATTTGTCTTACGGCTCATATAATGTACTGGATGTAGGCCAGTATTAGGATGATACTGCATGAGAATAGCTGAAATAGCCATACTCGATGCGTCTGTATGCAATTCAGTTTTAAGATTTGGGATCAAATATTTTTAAGACAGGACCTATAGAACAACTTTTCTTTCAAGGTAATAAAAGCCTCTTTATGCTCTTTACCAAAAACAAAATCAACACCTTTCTTTAGCAAATCATACGGTGGTCTTGCAATAATGGCATCACTGCTCAATGTATTTCCTAAAATAGGAGGTCAGCCCTTAAGAAACTATGAAGTTTGCTTACTTGTACTGGGTTCTGGAAATTTCATTACTGCATCAGTCTTCTCGGTAGTTGGACGTACCTCACCATTTTTGATTACATGACCCAAATATTCTATTTCTGGCTGTATTAGCTTTGCTTTTTTCCAGTTAATCCTCAGCCCATATTGTGAAGCTATTTCTAGAACTTGCTTTAGGCGCTGCAATGCTTGCCCTTCATCGATTGCTGGAATTATAATATCATCTATAAAAATCATCATTACCTTCTGGGCTAGTAGCTCCCGGAAGATCACATTAACAAACCTCATAAAATATTTAGGACTAATTGAAAGCCCAAATGGTGCTCGCAGAAACTCAAACTGCCCCATGATGGGTAACAAAGGAGGTATATGGAATTGATTCTTCATTGATTTTTAAATGGAAGAAATCCATTTTTTAAATCGAGCACACTAAACACTCTGGCTTGAGATAACCTATCAATAAGATCATCGATAATAGGCAGGGGATATTCATCTTTTACAATTTTTGAGTTGAGCTGCCGGTAATCCACACATACACGGGTGGTACCATCTTTTCTTTTTCACTAACACCAGTGGACTAGAGTATTCAGAGAAACTTACCCTTATGATTCCATCATTCAACCATTCCTCGATTTGTTTTTCTACAATACCTTGCTCCATAAGAGACAATCGTCTAGGCCGCTGTGCTATGGGTACATCATCCTTTAATACATTGTTGAGCTCCAGAGGGGCTTCTTTAACTTGGACTGGATGATAGCTATCTATATACAGGTAAACCTCCTGTTTAATTAATGGATCCTTGACATGCTCCACCAAAGTTTCTACTACACCTGTAATGCAATTTACTTTAGTCAACCACTCATCCTCATTTCTAAATATAGTTACGCTTCCCTCATTCATGTAACAATGTTACACCTTTCAAAAACTCATGACCTATAATTATATCATAAGGCATACAGTCTCTAGGTATAATATGAAACGTGACACCGTCGTAGCACTGTCCATCTATAGTAAGTAACGTTGTTATTTTGCCTAAAAGATCGCACTTGTGAACGTCCAAGCCCGGTTAATGTTAGACCGCTGACATTAAAGTCTACATTAAATAATCTCGCACACATCTCCGCCGAAATCAGATTTACGTCACTGCCCGAATCTATTAAACGCATTAGAACTATGATTTTTCGCCACTATCACAGTTTTCACCGGGTTTTCCGATATTTTTAACGCACTGAAGTTCTTTTGTTTTACAATTTGCATAACTTCTGAATTGACACTTGACGTAGACGTTACGATGACGTTTTCACTGTCATGGCCGCTTCCACACTTGCACTGATTGGCTGTCGACCCGAACATATCCGAACGCTGTTTTACGGACAGTGAAGTTGCCGATGTTCCACGACCCGGAAAAGCACGAAGTTGACTCGAAGACTGCTTTATCGACGTCTCGTTGTTACGAGTCTTGAACTTTGCGTTTGCGCCGACAGAGGCGCTGCCACCGCCTTTCAATGCGACCAATCAGAGGGCACCGCGATGCAATATGGTTCCCAAACCGATTACACCGGAAACACTTTATCCCTCTCGTACACTGGCTTGCTAAATGCTTATCTCCGCAATTATAACACCGACGAGTGAATGATGATGCCTCTGATTTTTTCTTTACAGCCGACTCGACCCGCACTTCTTTCTTTTTGTCTGTCTGCATCTTTTCATAGATGATAAGTTTCTCCTTGAGAGCGCTGTATGTTGTGACGCCAATATAATATAACTTTATTTACTTGCAAGTCCTCGATGCCGTCGATTATGTATTGAATAGCGACGTAATCGGGAAATTTCGCTCGTTTCCCTAATTCCTTCATGGCTAGCATATATTGATAATAGCTTTCGTCTTTCCTTTTTTTCCTAGCCGCCATCAACTCATGCATCTCTTTAGTGTTGATGACCTCGGGAAATTCCCTTTGCAAAGCCGCCTTCAGTTCCGTCATACGTCTTAAAAACTTTTTTCAGCTTTTAGCCAAAGGCCTGCCGTGCCACACAAACGAACG